>JAJONZ010009220.1:0-19109 GCA_029582445.1 Solanum paucissectum | reverse complement strand
TATATTATTTACTTGATTTATTGATTTTGTTTCGATCGTGCTGCCCTTGACTTGAGAATGATAACTTGTTGAATTTGAGGGCTCCAAACCTATAGTTTTTACACCACTAAGCTATATGCTTAGCGATAGTTGTTTCTATCGTAGGGGCTGTTCGCGATGATGCTTGAAGTTGGCCATTGAAGATGGAGATTTTGAAAGCCTTAAGGAAGATCACATTTGCATATAGGCATATATAGTTTGTATAAACCTTGGGACTTGTACATGATCTTTGTGCTGTATATTTACATGAATTTTGAGGGCTGATTTGGTCATGTCACCATGGGTTGTAATATAAGTATGGTTATACGTTTTTATCTTTTTGGGGTGTGTAAACCCAAGCCTTGTAATATACTAGTTTGCTCTATGTCTTGAAAGTTGTGTGAAGCATGAGCCGGCTGATTTCGGTACTCGGAAGCTTGTGATATTCTTGTTATTTCACCCTCGAGTGTGAGGTTAATTTTTGCATGAAGATCTGGTCGGTTAGTTGCTTAATTTATTTTTTAGTTGGAGTTCTTTATGAATCTAATCCCTCTACTAGATTAAAGTCAGAATGCCCTCATTAATCGGTTTAGAATCTCGCAAGTACTTAATTACATTTCTTGTTTAAGTAGTGGTATCATTTTAAAAGGGTCGCTACATAAGTCATCAACATTCGGAACACACAAACGACCTTGATATCTAAATGCACCATCTCCCCCTTGGGAGAAAGCGTCAATGAATTTCTTATGTACCACTTCTTTCAGTTTTACCAAAATTGTATCAAGACCTTGCTTAGCTTTCACATCCGCCCCAAAAGACGATTCTGAACCATGGTGAACAATAACACCACCGTTGGTGGAGTCCACTAATTGAACACCTAAGGGGGCCAATCTATGAACATCTTGAACCAAATCTTTCTTTTCTTCCTTAATATGAGCAACACAACCCATACATAACCGACTAAGAGCATCCGCGGCCACATTAGCGTTACCGGGGTGATAAATAACACTCATGTCATAATCTTTCAATAACTAAAGCCACCTTCTTTAGCAAAGATTCAAATCCTTTTGATTAAATAAATATTGCAAACTCTTGTGATCGGTGAAAACATCAACATGAACCCCAAAAAAATAAGGCCTCCAAAACATTAAGGCAAACAAAACCGTCGGTAATTCAAGGTCATGGGTAGGATAATTCTTCTCATGTATCTTAAGTTTCCCTGAAGCATGTGCTATAAATTTACCATTTTGCATAAGCACACATCCCAACCAAATTTTAGAGGCATCACAATACTCCACAAAATCATATGTACCTTCCGGTAAGGTCCACACCAGAGCGGAAGTAAGTATATCCTTCAACTCTTGAAAATTCTTCTCACATGCTTCATACCATACAAACTTAGCCTTTTTTTTTAGTCAAAGCCATCAAAGTTGAGGCAATAAAAGAAAACCCCTTAACAAACCTTCTATAGTAACCGGCCAAACCCAAAAACTTCTAATATCTGAAAGCGATAGAGGTCTAGTCCAACTCTTGACCCATCCATCTTCTTAGGATCTACCTCAATGCCCTTACATGAAATAATATGACAAAGAAAAGCTACAGACCTTATTGAAAATTCACATTTGATAAGCTTTGCAAAGAGTTTTTGGTCCTTAAGAATTTGCAACACAATCCTCAAATGATCAACATGCTCATTATCACTCGTTGAGTAAAGCAATATGTCGTCAATGAACACAATCACAAACATGTCAAGGTATTGTCTAAACATCATATTCATCAAATCCATAAATGTCGTCGGAGCATTAGTCAACCCAAATGACATTGCCAAAAACTCATAATGACCATACCATGTTCGAAAAGCCATCTTCGGAATGTCATCTTCTTTCACCCTCAATTTGGTGATAACAAGACCGAAGATCAATCTTATAGAAATAACTTGCTCCTTGAAGTTGGTAAAACAACTCATCTATCCTTGGAAGAGGATACTTATTATTAATGGTCACCTTATTTAACTAATGATAGTCAATATACATACAAAGAGAAACATCCTTCTTTCTAACACACAAAACTGGAACACCCCATGGGGAGATACTCGGTTGGATAAAACCCTTATCCAACAAATCTTTCAATTGTTCATTAAACTCCATAAGTTCTACTGGAGCCATTCTATAAGGAGGAATAAAAGTAGGTTACATATCTGGTAGAAGGCCAATACCAAAGTCTATTTCCTGCTCGAGAGGAATACTAGGTAAATCATCTAGAAACACATTAACAATAGGGACCGACTCGAGAGTAAGGGTTTTAGAATCTACATCCCTTACCCTAAATAGATGGTAAATTCAACCGTAACTCATCTTTCTAGCTATACATTAAGAGACAAAACTGACCCTTAGGCATAGAGTATCCCCCCTTTTACTCTAGGACAGGGTCATTCAGGAACTAAAACTTGACTACACGAGTTCTACAATCAATAAAAGCATAACATGAGTGCAGCTAATCTATACCAAGAATAACATCGAAATCTAAAATATCAAGCTCTACCAAGTCAACAAGAGTAACTCTATGGGACATGGAAACATGACACTTTCTATAGACCCTCTTACCCACAATAGAATCAACAACAGGAGTAGAGACAGAAAAAGAATCTAACAACACAACCGAAAGAACATCAAACCTCATAGCCACATATGGCAACACAACAGACAAGGTAGCACCAGGATCAAGTAAAGCTTAAATATCAAGGTAGAAAACTTTCAACATATCGGTAACACATCGGGAGAACCCTTTTGTTCACCACGAGTCTGAAGTGCATAAAATCAATTTTGCTTAGGAGAATTGCAACCCAAACCACTAGGAGGAGATTGCTTGCCCTCTCTTCCTTTATACATAAGCATTGGGCAAACCCTCATCGCGTGACCACTTTTACCACAACCGAAACAATCATCAATGCCTTCTAGGCACTTACCCTCATGCCTCCCTCCACACTTACTACAAATAGACCTAGGCAATGAAGATCCACCACCATTAACTCCTTGAGGCTTAGGGCTTGACACCCTATATTTGTTGAACTTAGGAGGTGCAGTGGAGGAACCTTGACCGGAAAACCTTTGTCGAAATTGAGAGCGACCTTGTCCACCAAACCTTGCTTGAGAGAAATTGCCATCACTGTTGGCTTTCCTTTATGTTTCTCCTCCTCAACTTGTTGTGCACGAACCATGAGACGAGAGATGTCCATTTCATTATTGAACATGGCCATACGACACTCTTTGACAACTATTTCGGACACACCTGAAATGAACTTACTCATCCTAACCCTTGAATCCGCAACCATTGTTGGAGCTTACTTAGACAATTGTTGGAGCATACTTAGACCTCATCAATAAACTCTTGAGGATCTTACTCAACCTTAGAACCATGAAACCCCAGAGGTTTCATTGATGAACATTTCAAGTACACCTGATCCGATTCTAGGTGTAAATGATCGTTAACTCGTATAAAACCCAACGAACAGTTGGGGTCGAGCCTACAGGGAGCGGTACGTGTTCAAATTCAATTATCAAGTACAAACATGGTCTAATTAGTTATAGGAATAGAAATTATCAAAAACATGCAAACAAATCTTAAGGGGTGACAACAAATGTTAGATGGGGGGGAGGTTCAGATTTGCAATTAACAACTAAAATAAGAATGAAAATAGGGGAAACAACAATATTAAGAGGAATTCTCGGGATGTGATGGTTTATAAGCTAATTACTCTATATGGGTAATGAAAATTTAACAATAATTTGCTAAAATATTATGGGTAGGTTTGACTTTAAATGCATATTTTTCTCTCGAACAACTATTACGGTTGAGGCAATTTCTTTTGAACATCGACAAGCTTAATAAGATAAACAACCCACAATTAATGCATCCACTCTCTCGAGCTAGATGGGTAGAATTTAGTTTAGGATTCACTCTCTCGAGCTGAACCCTTATCAACCCAATACCTACAAATCATTAATCATAAGCTTTGGTTCCAAAACTGCTCTCTCAAGCAAGCCAAGCACTTTAAATTAGAATTTCATTCACAACTACAATTCCTAGATTAAAACTCAGCTAATGATTAAACTCACATTAAAACAAAAAATTCATCATCAAACAACAATACCCATAAGATAATTAGACAAATAAACAGATGATCACATCCCAAGAATTGGGGTTTTAGCTACGCATCATAAAAATAGATATACGATTACCAAATACATTATCCATGATCTAGGTAAAGGTTATCAAGTCCTTACAATGGTCCAAATTGGGAAAATTCAAAAGCCCACTTGCAAATCTTTAAGTTTGAGCCTCAATAGCTTCAAAGTCTACAATAAAACTCAAAAAGAGAAGAAGGAAACTCTATTGAATGATCGCATGATACTGAATGTTCATTACAAATTTCAATTTATAGTTGCCCAATTTCTTTCCTAAAAAGACATTGGGCGAGATAAGTCGGGCCTCCACGAACAGGTTAGCGATCCACCATTGGCTCCAATCCATTGTCGGCTTACATTGGTCATTGGCCATTTGTCCTCAAGGTTCTATGACTTTAGGCGATCAAGGTTGCCATCGCATAGTGGATTGGCAATTCACCGACTGCCCATTTATGTCGCCAACTTGGTTTTTCTCCTCAGGGCTGGCACGCTGGAACATTAGGTGAGCTAAAGATCCATTCGGCGGTTCGCCGAGTGGTCTTGGCGATCACCAGGATCGCTTTTCTCCACTTCCTCAGC
This sequence comes from Solanum paucissectum, assembly GCA_029582445.1. Classification (NCBI taxonomy): domain Eukaryota; kingdom Viridiplantae; phylum Streptophyta; class Magnoliopsida; order Solanales; family Solanaceae; genus Solanum; species Solanum paucissectum. The sequence goes on along the minus strand of JAJONZ010009220.1, from coordinate 14,328 downwards.
TTGTTTTACTCTTTTTTGCATGGTAGTTTTCATGCCTTGCTCCTTAGCTTACATACCTGAAAAAACAATACTTTAACATTAATTTATAACATAAATTAGGCATTTGAAGACACTAAAACTATCTAAATAAAGCCCTAAATGAGTCCAAATCTTGGTCTCATCAACACCCCCAACTCAAACTTTTGCTTGTCCTCAAGTAAAACTCAAGAACTATCGGTTCAATAAGGATGCCTACAAACAGTACTGCTCAAGACTCAACATAAATGCACACACAAGTTTCAAACTACACATACAATGCTCAATTGTGCACTCAAAAAATTCAATTATGACTCACCATTATATAGTGTACTCAAGTTCACAGTGCTTGCTTCTGAAAGTTCAATCTCAACAAAGGTACTACAATGTCTTCACAACAAAAATGATTCGTTACTCACACAACATTTTCCAAAAATTTGAAGTCCGGCATCACATACAACTCTCATACTCACAAAGATGAACACTTGCAGGACTCCACCCATAGGCTTGCCCTTATTTTCCAATCAACATTCGTTTTAGCTCACAAAAGATAACAAATGTCTTTTTAAGGCTCGTAATGGGGTTGAGTGTAAAGGTATGGTCATTTAGGTTTAGTGGCTTCTACTTTTATGAAGTATGGGAAAATAAGTTTTTCTCCTTCTCGTCACATTCAAACATGTTCATAATTCAGCCATTATTCAACTAAACATGAATCACCAAATAACCCATTTTTTAAATATTTTTTCACACACTTTATTTCACAACTTTTTCTCTTTTTCATTAGGCTACTGATAAACCCAAACCAGTACCTAACTTCCATATTAAGATCCTTCTTCTCTATCGGCGCTCCGGCCTTAATTCACCTCAGGGTGATGTGTGAGAGAAGGGGGCCCAACCAACTCTTTAGGTTATCCAAAGTCTGTGTCTGGATCTAAAGGAGGAGGAAGAGGAGTCTGAGGCACCGGGATCCTAGAAGGATCATTTATTTCCTTGGAGGGAAGCTCTACTCTCTGGGCCTATAACATATGGTCGTCCTCAGGCCCAGAGATGGAATCCTAAGAATATTGTGATTCCCTATTGTTGTCTGATGAGGTGAAGTGAGTCTCGTAGACTCCCTCACTGTCGGAGCTGGCCTCTGGTGTCCCAGCCATGGGTGCTTTAACCTTGCTTTTTCTTCCCTTGGTAGGGAGTTTAGTTGGTTTTGCTCAGGATGTAGTTGTATCCTCATCTATAACCTCTCCACATAGCCGCTTGCTGAGCTGCATGTCTCTACCGGTGACTTTAGGTTTAGCCATTCCTGTAAAATAATGTAGAAATACTTGGGAAATTTTCCAGAAAAAGTGCAGAAAATAAGTTGTAGAAAGACTCGCCGAACCAGTCGACGAGTCACCGAATCACTTTGGTGAGCCAGATCGGGCTCACCAAAAGTTCCACCGCAAAATTTCCCAAATTCAAAGTTGGTCGTCGATGTCCTGGGCCATTCGGCGGTTCGACAACACCAATCAGTGAGCTAGAAGTAGCTCACCAAAAGTTACAGTAAATTTTAAGGATTTAGGGGCAGAAGGGGGATTATGAGGGACTTTCGATGAGTCACCGAGTGAACTCTATGTGCTCAGGCATATCACCAAAAGTTAAGAACAAATACTCACAAATTAGAGAAATAAAGGGCGAGCTAGGGGGACTTAGTCTAACCACTCGGCGAGCTTGACCCAGCTCACCAAATGGCCCTTCGTGCTAGTTTTCACCCCACTTCTTCAAACTCAATCTCGTGGCCCATGAAATCAAAATTAAAGACCTACACTATATAATTAAAGCAAGACTCATACTACCCATGCCCTCGGTGTACTCAGACTTCACCTAATTTGGTCGAAATTAGTCATATGGCATCTATTGCTCTTAAGAATGACATCAACCACGACATTTAGCACAATCCGGGGTTACTAAGACTTCACCCCTGATACCCAAGACATCACCCCACTACAACCCAACAATTTAGACTCGATTTAAACAAGCAGCGACACGAGAATCAAGATTAAAGGTCCACTAATACTTATTTCAATTCAAATTAGGCAAACAAACACTCATACGATGATTACTAAACAATATTCAACAGCCAAAATATAAATTTCATTCGAGTTCAACCACATATGTATTTTGGGGTTCGGAAACCAACCTTTAAGATGAAAAATAGTTAAAATAATAGGCGGCAAAGAATTCCACAATCTCGAGTAATGATCCCAAGCGAAATGAGAGTAGAAGTGTGAAAATAAGAATAATGTAATATAGGGGTGAGAGTACGAGAGTTTAAAATGAGAGAAAATAAAGGATTTTGAAATTTCAAATGATTTGGCATTTAAAACCTTTCAGTTGATAATGTCGATGACTTGAATAGTGCTCTTAATTGATCAAAATGAATGTGCATCTACGATGAGCCAAACTAAGTTATGTAGGAAATATGTAAACTTTTAGTATCTCATTTTGACTAGCCGGTTGTCGAATGAGTCTCTTGTGATGAACATTGCACGCTAGCTAGAAAGTGTAGAGTCTTGTTTGATAATTGTATTAATGCCTTGTGTGGTGAGACTACCTTGAAAATTGTTATTGATTGACACCTAGAATTTTCCCCGTTCATCCGATTGATTGATTGAAGCGAGCAATTGAAATGATCTTAGGCAAGAATTTTGAAGAGTGAGCCAATTTGATAATATACCTCTTTGTGGCCAAATTTTGTGAGATGTGTGAACCTTGATTGGCACATTTTGAGCCTATCCTTTTCTTGGAAGAAACTTGAACAACTTTGACCTCTTTATCCCATCACCCATAACCTTCATGAAGTAATGGTATGTTTGAATAGCCAACTTAAGCCAAAAGCCTAAGTTGGGGGTGTGGTGAAAAAGAAGGAAAGTCAAGAAGTGTAAAGATTCCCCCTTTCATGGATTGTTTTGAAAAAGATGGAACCCCTCCTTATAAAAAAAGAAGAGAAAACTCTACTGAAAGATCGCATGAAACAAAATCTTCATTTAAAATTTCAACCTATAGTTGCCCAATTTTTGGCCTGAAAAGCCATTGGGTGAGATAAATCGGGCCTCGCCAAACAGTTCGGCGATCCACTATTTTCTCCAATCCATCACCGGTTTGAATTGGTCATTTATCCCCAGGGTTCTCTGACTTTAGGCGATCAAGGTTGACATCAAGGGAGAGGATCGGTCATTCACCGACAACAAATTTTTGTCGCCAACTTGGTTTTTCTCCCTAGGGCCGGCACGCTGGAACTTTGGGCGAGCTAAAGAGCCACTCGGCGGTTTGGCGTGTGGTCTTTCCAATCACCAGGATCGCTTTTCTCAACTTCTTCTGATTGATTTGTTCCTTTTTGCTTGGTAGGGTCCTTGTCTAGCTCCTTAGATTACATACCAAAAAATCAATGCTTTAACATCAGTTTATAGCATAAATTAGGTATTTGAGGACACTAAAACTATCAAAACAAAGCCCTAAATGAGTCCAAATCTCAGACTCATCATTCATCCTTGTAAATTCCCTCACTCTTGAAGACGTCGTACCCATATTTGGGTTCACGGGAATCACAACCACCCTATTGGCTTGGGGCGTCATGGCTTGAGCCAACACTTGAAAAACAGCCCTAAACTCCAGCATTTGTAACTTGTTCGACCAAAGGATCAACAAGAATTTGAGGAGCATCGGGAGGAGTTTCTTGTTCCTCATTATCCCTCACATTCCTTCTAGCATGAGCTGTTCGGGTACCCATATCCTCAAGAACCTAGGGTAAGTATTAAGAGAGAAACCTTATAGAGTTAATCTCTATGGCACGACTTTAGAGTAATGAAAGAAGTTCAGTTTCCTAATCATCTTGTAGCCTTTCTTTCATAAATGTGGCGCGCTTCACACTCATTAATAAGACTCTACTAGACGTGGCTTATGAGACATCCTAGCACCATTCTAAACCTTGTGCTCTAATTACCATGTTCGTCATGACCAAGCAGTACCCCCTAGATGTAACATGGAATATAGAACCCCGAAAGACTCTATACAAGCAACTTATCTCTCTTAACATATGAAATAGAACAATAAGATTAAAAAAATAGTCCAAGTACAATAGTTTTTATAAAAGAAAAGTTGAAGTCTAAAACACTTGTCTCATCATAGCCATCTAATACAATAGAATGAAATTGGGCTAGCCCATACATCATGTCCAAAAGAGACGTACATGAAAAGAAACTAAAAAAATGAATGTCCATATTCGAAGCATGTAAAAATCTCAAGTCAACCTCTAGCCACGAAATTGACGACCCCGACTGTCGCACCCTATATTTGGGAAAAATGTATGCAAAAGTATGCGTTAGTACAAAATAATGTACCAGGTATGATAAGAATGCATAAGACATTTAAATCATGCTGAAAGGGACATTTCATTTCATGTCATGCAATTGACAAAGATAAAATATGATATAAAACAAGTTAGAAAACATACATCATAAAAATGGTAAATGCAAGCTAACATCATCTTTAAAACCTTTGAACTGATATGCGATACTTCTTAAAGTAACCTTAGTTCATTATTCATGTGGTGAATTAGCCTTAACGGACGATTAGACCATGTGAGCTATAATATGATCTCCCTGTGTCTCCCACATCGAAAACGGTTGTCCTACTTGCCAAAGGTAGAACCATGAACTTCTAGCTTAAGTGGATCCACAAACTATTCATCCTATGGGGGCCAATAGTTTAAGGGATAAGGAGATTCTTACTAAAAACCCGGCTTCTACTAATGTGAGGGCTTGCATCTCAAGATATTTATTCTAGAAACCCGGCCTCTACTAACGTGAGGGCTTCCATCTCATATCAATATCCACTCGGTGCAAAGCATAAATCCCATAGAGAAGTTGTTAAGTCTTCACTTATCTCAGGATCCATGGAAAGGTATCCTTGGATAACGAATCCAAGCTAAAGACATCATATTATGATAGCTCCTTAGACCATGCGTGAGAAAACATTTCACCGTCCATGATCACTTTTAATTTTTGATTCAGTTAGGTGAGAAAGACTTTCAACCTATGAACCCTTATTATGTGAGAAAACCTTTCACGTCATTCTAATGTGTGTTTTTGTGAATATCCGTTCAACAACACAACAACAATATCATCATTGATACTTTACTCTCAAAGCACCCTTAAAACATTTGCATAGATTTCATAAGAAAATGCATAAGCCCATATTTTACCTCTTGAGGTTCAAAACCCACTTGCAATCATCAATACTTAGAAAACATGGGTTAGATATGGATTTCATAATAAATTCACGTAAAGCTAGCAATACATGCTTAAATTCATAAAACTCTTCCTTTACATGCAAAATCCCTCATCACATAATTCATAATTGAAGACATAGGGGTTGCATGGGTTTATGGGGAAATCATCATAAAATCATTGTATCCATCAATTTTTGCATAAGAGATCATAACTCAACCATTTAAATCAACATTGAAGAAAACCCATGTCAATTGAAGAAAACCCTAACTCAATTAGGGATTTCTAATTTTGAAAATAGGAGAATTTCGGAACTTAATGAATGAAAAGAACTCATGGATGAAAACTATCATACCTCAAAGCCCGATTCTTAACTTCAGTGGAGGAATTGAGGCTTGACCTTGATCTTAGCTTGAATCTTTCTTCTTCTTCAAGTTCTAGAGAGAGAAATATTTGAGAGGAATAACTCTAGGATTTATTTTGGTTTAAGGAAATAATGACCTGAATTGGGTGATTTTTGGGGTTAAATTGAATTATATAGGGATCCTAGGCTTGGGTAAAATGACATGGATTTGATTTAATTAAAACCAGAAAAGACCCTTAAACCCCAAACTTACAAAGGCCTGCCTCATGACCACGTGAGGCTCCAGGAGTCGTGGTCCCTACCACGAACCGTTGTGCTCTCCATGGTCTTGGACCAGTGGCTAGGTTGCCATCCCTCTTTCCCCCTAAAAATTAACTTAGAACCACGATCCCTCCCACGGACACGTGACCTTCACGAGCCATCTAGTGGCTCGTGGAAAGGGTCCTGCTTTGGGGCAGTTTAGCCTAGCTACTGCCCAACCTACCACGAGCATCACCACGACCTGTGGTCCCTACCACGAGCATCACCACGGCATGTGGTCCCTACCACGAGGTGTCATGATGGTCGTGGAAGGTGATGCAGTGCTTCGTGAAGGTTGCTCAAGCTTCTTTCGTTGGCTCTTCCCCTCTTACTTACACCTAGTTTAGCCTACTACATTACGAGGAGTTACACATTCATGTAATGTGGCCCAAATTCATAGAACATATAGATACCTTCATCTATAAGCTTACACGATTCATAAGCATTACTTTCATAAAACATGCATTTTTCAATAACTCAAAAAGTTCATCATGTTTTCAAAAGTCAAAGCATCCTCAACATCATTTACATCAATTTCATAAAAAGGGTATGAATATCTTCATAAATTCATGCTTCATGGTTCATAGTAAAAATCACTGATCAAACATGGGTTCATGGGAATTCAACTTATAAAAATGTAATTACTTAAATTCATGTATAAGAAAACTTAAAACAATCAGTTGGATCAACATTGAAAGGAACCCATGTCAATTTAATATAACCCTTATTTGATTGGGGAATCTAGATTTACAAAATTTGAGAATTTAGGAACCCTATAGAGGAAAGAGCTCCATAGTTGAATAATATTATACCTTGAAGCCAAAAGCTTGCAATTAGTGGAGGATTTAGAGACTTTATCTTTAAAACCTAGACTTCTTCTTCCTCAGAGAGAGAAATATTTGAGAGGACGACTTGATCAACTTTAGGAAATTTAAGAGAATTAATTGTATTGGGTGGCTTGGTAGGGCTTATAATAATTTTATAAGGCCTAGGGTAGAAGTTTAAATGTCATAGTATTAAGTTAAAACAATAGGAAAAAGACTGAAATGACCTGGACTTAAAACTGTCGAAATATCACTCTTGAAGGGCTTCACGGGTCGTCTAAAGCACCACGACCTGTCTAGCAGGTTGTGAAGATGATCTTCCCGACATGGCTTCAATATTTTAAGCATAACTTTCTACTCCAAGCATGGAATAAGGAAAAGGCGTTTGGAAGAGGCATCAAAGATCACTAATTTGATAGGTTATGGGCCACCTAATGCATTTTGTGCTGAAATATATGATCGTTTGAAGTTCATTCTAAACTCTAAGTCTGACAAATCTCCTTCAAAGATGAGTTCACGGCCCGTGTGATGCTTTAGACCATTTTGAGGTCTGTGGTCCTTAAAAGTGACTCGGTGTCAGACCCATTTTTACTAGGTGACTTGACGACCCACCTAGGTCACCATTGGTTGTTTGGGGCACCGTCTTGGTGATACATTCCTAGGTGATGTTTGCGTAATCAAGACACAACTTTCAATGCAAGTGTCTATGATTGTACAATAGTATAATAACCCAACCAAGGGTTGGGGTGGAGTCCCAAGGGAGTGGGCTTGAAAATTAATAAAAAAATAAAATTTAGTTCTAATTAGTCATAGCTAAAAACATTGTCGAATAAAAACATATTAAATAAAGGGGTGACACAAAATTGTCAATTATAAATGGGGGTTTGTAACAAGTGAGCAAAAATCAGCAAAAACAGTGAAAATAAAGAAAGATACTAATATGGAGCGGGATTCTTGGGATGTGATAGGAATACGGGATAGACTAAATCATTGGGTGCATGCTTTTGGTAGTAAATTCATTGAATATTTGTGACTAGGCTAAACTATAGTGGGGGTAAGTTCTCTCTCGTGCAACTTACCCCGAATCAAATGGGTTTCTCTTGGACACCCACTTGCTGCATGATGAACAACCTCCGCCTTAGCCCACTCACTCTCTCGAGCTGAGTGTGTGGGAATGAGACTAGGGTTCACTCTCTCGAGCTGAACCTCATGTCGACCCACTCCCACCGGCCATCAATTTAGTATTCTTAGTTTTACGACCTTTCTCTCGAGCAAGCCGAAAACACAAAGGTGAAATCTTATTTTCAACTACAATTTCATTAAGTTCCACCACAACTACTAAACGAAATTACATCACAATAACAAATAAACTACCAACAAGCAAGACCCAACAACTAATCTAACCCATATTCACAAAATCACACCACAAGAATTGGGCTTTTAGCTAGACATGCTAAAGAGATAAAAATTTATACCAAAATGAGTTTGCATTCAAATGGGTATGAAGATTTAAGTATCAAAACAAGTCAAGAGTGAAGAATCCAAAAGACCGAAGCACAAATTCTTGGAGATGAAACCCTTTGAATCTTCAAGTTCTTCAAAACCCTCTCCAAACTTAGAACTCAAAAATAGAAGTTAAAAATTCTATATTAAAAATCTGATTACTAAGTTAAAACTCTCAACGAGTATTTATAGTTTTCAAAAATTTGTGCTGCAGCAGATCATTCGGTGACATTAGTCGAAATCGCCGATCAACTCAGCGATTCGCCCTTTGGTGTAGTTCATCACCGTCTTGCACCATCCTTCGGCATCGTCGTGCTCTAGGTCATTGGGCGACATAGTACTGCTTCACGAACCTTCTCGGTGATCCACTGACTGCTCCCTTTTTTCGCCGACTTGATCCTTTCCTTCAGGGCTCAGCACACTGGAACAGAAGTCAAAGTGAGACCCTTCGGCGATTCGCCAAGTGAACTCGGTGATCCTCAGGACTTCATTTTCTTGTTTTATTAAGACTTTTCATTCCTTTTTGTGAAGTAGTGTCCATGCATTCCTTCAAACTTCAAATATCTGAAACTTAAAGTTTTCATCAGATATTGAGATAATATAAGCATTTGAGCACACTATTTCTATTAAAATAAAGCCCTAAATGAGTCCAATTTGTGGACTCCTCAACACCCCCAACTTAAACTTTAGCTTGTCCTCAAGCAAACTTAAGTTCAGTCGTTCAAAAAGGATGTATAAAATAGTGCTACACAAGATTCAATCATGAACATACACAACAAGACTCTGACTACTTATACAAAGATCAATTGTGTACCCAAAAATTCAAGTTGTGACACACCAATATCAAATATTCTCATGCTCACAATACTTGCTACTAATGCAAGTTCGAGCTCGACAGAAGTATCTAAATTCCCTCACACAAAGAATGATTCCATATTCACACACAAAAGTTAATCAATTTAAGACCAGGAATCAGATGTAATGCTCACACTCAAAAAGAGGAACAAAATGCATGTTTTCACCAATAGGTTTGCCCTTATTTTCCAATCGACTTTCGATTCGGCTTACTCAAGATCAAAAAGGTCTTTTCAAGGCTTGTAATGGGGCTGAGTGCAAAGGTATGGTCATTTAGGCTCAGTGACTTCTTCATCCTCATGTGATGTGGTGTTCTCAAAACGTCATTTTCCTTTCCCTTGTCACTTTTTCTTCCAGTGCTTCTAAGTCATCCTTTCATTCACTCTCCATGTATTGCTTGGAAACCCAATTCCTTTTGCACCTTTATTTAAAAAATAAAATATTATATATATATATTTATTTTTTTATTTTTTTATTTTTGATGGTGGGTTTCCATTTTGTTTTGCAATACCATGGATTAGAGAGACTTTTTCTTGCACTTCTTGACTTTTCCTTCTCCTTTTCAACACACCCCAACTTAGGCCTTTTGTCTATTCACTATACCACAAATCCAGAGGATTATAGGTAGTGGGTCAAGTAAGGTTTAGGGTTCATCAAGTTTCTTCCGAAGAAAAGTAAGGCTCAAGGGGTTTTCAAAAGAGTTTCACACGCTCACGGGTAGGCCACAAAAGAGGTATATGTCAAATTTGGCTCACACTCTCTAAAGTTGCCTAAGATCATCTCAAGAGCACACCTTTCTAAATCAATCAGACTAACGGGGCAAATTCTAGGTTTATTCATGCATAGTTCAAAGTAAGCTAATAACACAAGGCATCGATACTTAAGTCAAACAAAACTACACACTTTCACTAGTGTGCAACGGTCATTACAAGAGAATCAACTTGATAAACGGCTAATCACAACAAGATGCAAAGAGTTCACATATTGTCTATGCAACTTCATTTGGTCTCGTCGTCTCCGCACATTCATGTTCGTTCGATTAAGAGCACTATTCAAGTCATCAGTATTGATAGGAACTGAGACTTAAATTTTGCAAGAGAACAACCACTTTCAGCACAAGCTGTGGCGAAAATTTTGAAAGAGTCAAAATTTGCATCAATTAAAATAAAAAAGAGGAGCCATGAGCTCAAACATCCATGAAAGGCAATATATAAGACAATTAAAAACAGACAACCCTAATATATACAGAGCACGAATCACAAATAGCACACAGAAGGTGAGCCTCACCCCACCACAAATAAAAAGCAATTTGTCGTCAAATGCATTTAACAGTACCCAAAACTAAAAATAAGTATGACAAATAGGGAGGTACAGAAGTGATCTTCTGCGACTTTTGGGTGTAGACCTTCTAAAATTTTAGCATTAAAAAAAAAAAGGCGAGGTGGGGACGTTAAGCGAGTCGTTGAGTAATTCAACAAGCTCTTCACAGCCACCTTGCTTCAGCTTTACTCAAGTGCCATCCAATTCCTGCGTACTCGATGATATCAGTCTAAATCGTCGAACCAATTGGCATGTCATCGAGCAATCACTTGTCGAGATTTAAAGAACTTTCCAGTAAACTTGGGAGTTCAAACGGCTTGTCACCATCGTGATCGCCAACAGAGTCGGCGATGCGCCAAGTAGTTCACATGCTCGCCGATTTTTACAGGCTTCAACTTTGGAAATAATTGGGGTCAAACGGTGGATAAGGACGAGTTCGTCGACCTGTTCAGGGACTCACCATTTGGATCTGTTGCTTTTTACCCTGCACTTTTCGAGAACTTTTCACATTTCAACCTATACCACAACACATCATTATTTTACCAATACGTAAATATAAAATAGTAAGGGGTTTTGGGTTGCCTCCCAAACAGCTCCTTAGTTAACATCGCGGCACGACGCACATCAGCAACTATTCTTCATTTTCAGATTCACCCATGTTGTAATTAGGCGAGTCCTCAGCGAATGGTGGGTAATGACCTGATATCAAATGGACAATTTGAGCATCATGCAGCTATGTCATGGAATGGGAGGCTGATGCTTTGTTTAGCATTTCAATGTTCTCCTTCATCTCATTCAACATCTTCTCATGTGCCTCAATTTTTTGCTGAATGAGTGACAAAGCTTCATCATCCTGCACACCTCTCTTCTTCCCATGTTTACACTCTCGATGGGAGGAGTTCTTTTATTTTTCATTGGCTTGTACTTCCAATTCCATGACTCGGGTGGATAGAACATCCAACTGGGTGACTAATGCGTCCCACTCCTACTTTCTTTTTGCTTCTTTGTTGGCTTCTACCATGCCATCAAGGAGTTTTGCTACAACTTCATAGGGATGATGTAGCATACCGCCCTCGCAGAGTAGATCAGCTATACTTCTATTCTCGGGTCCTAGACAACTATAGAAGCACTCCAGTAGCCCCTTGTCTATCATCCCGTGAGATGGGCATGGTTGCAGCACCGTTTGAAACTTCAACCACATTTCCTAAATTGTTTCATCCCCTACCTGTTTAAATGTTAGGAGGTTATCTCTGAGGTTCAATAGTTTTAGAAGGTGATGATCCGTGTGATATCCATAATGATTTTCCATCCCTAGTTCATGTTCTGATATTCAAACTAGTAAAACAAAACTACAATTTAGATTAGTAAAACAAAAATTAGGAAGAATAAAAAATTCTACTTAACTAAGAATTCTCAAGTGACACCCTCTCGGGCTGAACCTCCTGTCGACCCACTCCTTAGGCCATCAGTCTACTTGTCTTGGTTTTGCGACCTCCCTCTCGGGCAAGCCAATAACACATGGGTGGATTTTTATTTGCAACTACAAACCCATTAAATTAAACCACAACCACTAGGTGAAATTACCATTAAAATACATCTAACATATCAACAAGCAAGACCTAACAATAATATCAACACATATTTGCTAAATAACACCCCAAGAATGGGGGTTTTTAGCCACACATCAAGAGATAGAAATGTATACCTTCAATGATGTTGAAATCAAATGGGTATAGAGAAATAAGTCTTGATTTGGGCAAAGAAGGAAGAATCCAAGAGACCCACTTCCAAATTGAAGGAGGTGAAACCCTTTTCTTCTTGAAGTCTTCAAACCCTTACAAACTTGAGAGTAAAATAAAAATAGTACTAAATCCAAAATCTGATAAAAAATATGATACTAAAATATGATACTAAGCTATAACTCTCAACGAATATTTATAGTTTTCAAAAATTTGTGATGCGGCGGATCACTTGGTGACATTAGACAGAATCACCGATCAATTGGCGATTTTCCCTTTGGTGTAGTTCATCTCCATCTTGCACCATCCTTCGGCATCATCGTGCTCTGGGTCATTGGGCTACATAGTATTTCTTCGTGGACCTTCTCGGGGATCCGCCGACTGCTCCCTTTTTCCACCGACTTGATCCTTTCCTTCAGGGCTCAGCACACTAGAACAAAAGACGAAGTGAGACCCTTCGGCGATTCGCCAAGTGAACTCGGCGATCCTCAGGCCTTCATTTTCTTATTCTTTTCAGCCTTCTCGTTCCTTTTTGCAAAGTAGTCTCCATGCATTCCTTCAAACTTCAAATACCTGAAACTTAAAGGTTTTAATCAGATATTGAGATAATATAATCATTTGAGGACACTATTTCTATTAAAATAAAGCCCTAAATGAGTCCAATTTGTGGACTCATTAGGCGGGTACCTATTTATTCAAGACTTTCTTCTAGAAACCATGATTTAGGGTTGATTACTACTATTTCAAGGGTAGTATAATGATTAGGTGGGGTTGTATGTGTGTTTTCGCATACTATGCAATTTACTTTTTTTATTACGTGTTTCCTAAACAATGTTTAGGCTTATTGAAGGATAGACTAGTGTAGCCTTCAACTTATGATCCTTGTGAGTTTGGTATGTCTCCTGATATGTCCGAGATTTGGACTTATTTAGAACTTTGTTTATATCAATTTAGTGTCCTCAAATGCATAATTTATGCCAATAACTGATGTTAAATCCTTGATTATCAGGAATATGGATTGAGGAACAAACCTAGGACATTAATAGGCAAAACGAAACAAAACAGGCTGAAGAAATGAAGATGGGCGAGCCTAAGGATCGCTAAGATAACTCGTCGTGTCATAAAGTGACTCATCAGCCTGCCTAAAGTTCCAGTGAGCCAAGATCTGAAGGAAGGAACCAAGTCGGTGACGAAAAGGGGTAGTCAGAGGATCGATGAGTAGTCCGCGATGCCAAGATAGATAGACCAAAATTAGAGACCTTGAGGATGTCGAATGTCAAGCAGAAAGGGCGATGGAAGAGACCAAATGGCACTCGGCGAGCCCGTCTTACTTCGCCAAATGGGCTCTCGTAGGTTATTTTTGGCGACTATAAATACGTTTTTGAATATTTAGTTTAGTATCTTTTATCTAAACAAAGAATCTTTCGAACAAAATTTATTGAGTTCTTATCTAGAGATAGTTTTCTCTACAATTCTTCTTTAGCTTTGAGGGATTGAATAAATTCGCTTTTGAGAAATTAGAAGTGCGTCTTTGATATTCATCAAATTGGAGAATTGTAAAGATGAAATTACATTTACCCAGTTGATGAATAATCAATTCAGCAATTGTTTTTACCTTTTTATAATGTCTATCTAAAACTTCAATTCTTGGGGTGTGATCATGTGATTATTGTAACACCCCATATTCTACGTGTACTAGTTCTATTTATATGATGCTTATAAATTGCCTGTGGTATAGTTATGAACTCGGTTTCCTATGCGACTAGTGACAAAAGAAGAATAGGTTTAAAGTTGTAATACCCCGTGCCTTCCCACACATACGACTAAGTGAACTCAAAAACAATTCGAACTCGGGAAAGGTGGTATTCGATGTAAAATTCAAAGTGGTCAAGTGCGTATTAGTGCTACGGTCTAAGATTGAGAAAACAGTGTAAAATAAGTGAGGTGCTTGCTTGACTAAACTATGCTAGTAGGTGACAAGTAGGTGATGCACCTACTTAGAATTAGTGGACTTAATTTTAAGTTAAAAGGGGCAAGTAGGTGATGCACCTACTTAGAATTAGTGGACTGCATTTTAAGTGAAAAGGGAAAGGAGGTGATGCACCTACTTTAAAACTTGTGGCAGAACATGAGGAGGTGATGCACCT
>JAJONZ010009219.1:0-27861 GCA_029582445.1 Solanum paucissectum | reverse complement strand
AATCCGGGTTCCGTTTCGGTACCGGTTCCGGTACCTATAAGACCGGTTCCTTACCGGTTCAACCGGTACCGGTCTTACCGGTACGGGAACCGGACCGGAACCGGACCGGACCGGACAAAAACCGGTCCGTTTGCCAGCCTTACTTCAAATATGCATAACGCCAACTTTTCTCCATTTTTAAGACCTTCTCTTATCCTATTTTTTTGCCCCGTATGCTACGAAATGTTTCATACTTATTCCGAATTCATAAATGATATACAAATTACTCATCCATTATCATTTGAGCGAAACATCATTCTACATTCGTCTGTATATGCATCTGGTACTTTTTTACCAGGAAATCCTCTATCAACTCAATCTGCAGCCCCACAAAATGTTAGACGTAGAGGAAATGATATTATTTCTATCCTGCCAACACCATCTTCAAACCATAATCACCCAATTAGTAGGGGCAAAGCACTACCAATCGATAGACGATAAATGGCACGAAGAAAGATGTTGTATCGATCAGAAGGGGTATAACACCAATAATAGATACACGACAAATGGAAAGAAGGAACATAGTTGAAAGTTCAAATGAGGCTATTGTTGATTGTACCACACCATTGATCAATCAATTGGATGTTCTTATTTCATCAAATGAAGATGAATTAGTTAAAATAGTTGAAGACCAAATTGATTTGGACTTGAACTTGAGGCTTTAATTAGAGAAAAAATGTGCGGATCTTCTTTGTAAGACGAGTGTGTAAAAGTTTGTTTTGTTTGAAGTATTTTTTGAAATTTTATTTTATATATGTTTGTCTGATAAAAGGGTATCTAAGAGCCTAAGTCTGTTATTTTATTTTATTTTATTCTTATTTTTATTAGAATGGGTGTGTCTAAAATTATTTTATGGTTAGAGTCTATTACTCTGTTTTTTTCTATTAAATTTTTGTCATGATTTCCATCCATCATCCAACTATATTTGTTTGCATGCAAATATTTCTCTATTACCTTCTCAAAGATATTAGAACACAAAATTGTAATTGTTCAAATTAATTTCAGATACTATTACTAGGAAAGAATGTCAAGGTTCGGTACATCAATGCTTCTCTACCATGCAATTTTCACATCATAAATTTTTTAATGGAAAATGGCCTAAAATACCCTTAAAGTATTAGAAATGGTACAAAACTATCATCCATCCACCTATTGGCTCCAAAATACCCATCCACCTTTAGGTTCAAAATTGACCACTTATTTAACTATTTAAATATATTTTTAAATACGTGGCACTCAACTATTGGTTATAATTTAATTTATTAATATAAATTATAAACCCACCCATTACCCACCCGTTACTAATTAAACCCTCCCCAAACAAGACCCAATTACAAACCCACCCCAAATCCACCTATTAAAAAAAACCATGCACCCTTCCTTTCCAATGGTATCTTCTTGTTATAAGATTAGCGTTTTAATAAACCGTTCATTCAACATCAACAAATAAACAACCCCATTGACTTTCAAACAAGAGCTAGAGATAGTAATATAGACCAGTTAACTGAGAAAAAAAATAAAACACTAATCTTCTAAACTAGGAGAAATTTTTCTATCACTCTTTCATCATGAATCAATTTTTCAAAAACTCATGATTGATTTTTTGGATTTTTAATTCCATTAAAATACAACCAAAAAATTGAAAATTAACTAGGCAATTTTGCAATCTGTCTTAATCTTGGAAATTAATGGAGGGTTTTGTTAAACATAGGAGAAATTGACTGAGAAAAAGATAATGTTAGAAAGGAAGTTTAGGGTTTTGTTTAATAGGTGGATTTATTAATTGGGGCGGGTTTAATTAGTAATGGGTGGGTTTATAAATTATATTAATAAATTAAATTATAACCAATAATTGAGCAACACATGTTTAAAAATAATAATTTAAATAGTTTAAATTTAAAACCGTTAAATAAGTGGTCAATTTTGGACCCAAAGGTGGATGACAAGGATATTTTGAAGCCAATAGGTGGATGTAGGATAGTTTTGTACCATTTCCAATACTTCAAGGATATTTTAGGCCCTTTTCCAATTTTTAAATATAACAAATCTTTGTTTTCATCGTTTACTCAAAAAATTTTCTCTGTCCATCCCAAGATAGTTGTCAACTTTTCTTTTTACACCCCCCTATGAAATTATAAATAAGAAGGACAATTTAATTAATTTACCTCTTAAGAAACTTTCTTTATACTCTACAAACTTGTTTACACTTTCAATAAAAGAATTAATTGTAATTGTAAAATAAGAAAATTTAATTAATTATATCTTAATTTTGTAAATTGACTAGTAATTTGGGATAGCTAACCTGGAACGGAAGAATTATTTTCTAATATCTAATTGAAGTTTCAGATATTTATTTTAGTTGGATCCATCTGTGTACTTAAATTACAATAACATAGTCATAATTAGCATTCCAAAACAGGTCAGATTGTTTTACTTCATTAATGAAACTAAAATCATTAGGGATATTTATGTACTTTAAACGTAAGTCTAGCATATTAAATATACATGGCCAAACAGCAAGTTCTGTAGTTATTAAATATAGTGTTTTTTTTTCAATTTATAGAAAAAGTTACCCCTACCTATACAACCCCCAAGTGTCAATCAAAATCATTCAAACAACTACAAAACATATCATAGGAACATTTAGGTACTTTAATCGGTTTGATTTGTTTTTTTGATGTCTTTTTCCAAAATAGTTAACATCTATAATAACATCAATCAGTAAAATATGTGTATATTGCATCATTTAAAATTTTCATTTTTTAAATCAATTCAGCATTGTCTAATCTATTAAATCATGTAACCTAGATATCTAACACGTTCATAGTCATTCTGAGTTTTGTGCGTTTTCCTTATTTCTCCCTTTCTCGTATATTATATCATTTATGATGTGGGATAGATAGCCGTGTTTTTCTTATTCCTCCCCTTCTCGTATATATCCTGCATATTATTTATGATTTATGGGGGGGGGATAGGTGGCCTGAATTTCGAGGTGATCGAATGGATACTAGGTTAATTTCAGTTTTGGAAGTTGAAAATATCTAAATATAAAAAGGATCTCTCAAGATAAGACGAAGAAGGAAGCTTACAATTCTATTGGTGTAAAGTGAGCTCTAACTTATGAACCCTGTTAGTTCGAAGCTGATATGAGATGTTAGTTCGAAGTTGATATGAAGTTTTGATGATTTAACAAACTTATCGATCTAACAAGGAACCAGATCCTTGTTATTGGAACTGCTGACAGGGAAATGAATGAATAAACTTAGTGTGAGGAATATTTGTGTGTAATCATCAAAAAGGGGGAAGATGTTATATTCTAGGTGTTTTGATGATCCTCACAAATGCAGGGACCTGGTCCCTGGCAGAGTGCTCTCGTTCAAATACAAATGGAGTACAACCGTAAAGCTGTCATGTCAGGTGGTAGGTGAAAAGTGCAGTGTCCTACACCAATAGGAAGAACGGATGAGATTGTATGCTCCAGTGTCTCACAAATGCAGGGACCTGGTCCCAGGCAGTGTTCTCTCGTCCAGATCTATAAAGGGGTACAACTGTAAAGCTGTCGTGTCAGAGGTGGTGAGGCGTCAGCATACTACACCAATCAGAATGGACGAGGGTGTTTGTCCAACGGGTAATAACTCTTTATGCCAGCAAACCTTTTCAAGAACCCACAAAGAAAAGTTTGCAAGGGACTTGGTCCCTGCAAGACTGCGATATGAAAAGGTGACAGGACAGCTGTCAGAAAAGCTGCCATATCTGATGTGGTAGGTGCACAAATTTTCTAAATAGCAGGCCTTCAGCCAATAGGATTATTTCAACGAGTTTGTGTTGATTTATATTATCTCTTTCCAAAATACACAAACTCAAGATTTGGCAAACAAAACTTGGATTTTCTCTGAAAATTCAAAATCTTGAAAAGAAGGCCATCTTCAAGGAAGAACAATACTCATGCTCAACAAAGGGACATGATAGAGTGCTGAAGCGTCTTTGTTGAGTTTGAGTTTTGTTAGTCTTTGCATCTTGAAAATTCTCAAGTATACAAGCAAAGACCATCTTGGTGAAGTATTCTCCGACAAGCGCAACAAGGACCTGATCGAGTTACAAGCGTCATAGTGTGTCTTAGGAGTTATACTTCCATGCTTACATTGTAAATCTGTTCCTAATCTATAAAGGATTCAGATCTTGTTTCTGTTTCTAAAAGTCTAAATCGTCCAGAGGGTGGTGATTTAGTGGGCAACCTGTGTGTTGCTTAGTCAAATTCTAAATCATCTAGAGTTAGGTGGTTTAGTGAGCGGTGTTGTATCCGCATAGAAAAATATATATTGATCGGTGAGGGTTAGTATAGTTGGCAGTGTTGTATCTGCTCTGGTTCAGCTAAGTGATAGGAGATATTGCTTAGTGTAGAGATTAGCAGGCAAATATCATTTTGTAAACTGACTTTTACTTTTTCTTGGAGAAGGTTAGTGGAAGCAGTTTGAAAAGTCCTGTTGAGACAGGTCGTTGTTTTACTCCCTTAAGTAAGGAGGTTTCCACGTAAAGTTGCTTGTTCAATCTTTACTTTCAACACTTATTTTACTGTTTGTTATTGTAACTGTGTTGAGGACCTGGTCCCATCAAAATAAGTGGACACATACATTCCAACAATTGGTATCAGAGCAGGTGCTCTCTAGCTGGTTAACACCAAGAGAGATTCCTGTGGAAAGAATGTCTTCTCCACTGAGATGGCAAGAAGGTCGGTCTTCAACAAGGCCACCCTTGTTTGATGGTCAGTATTATCGGTGGTGGAATCATTGCATGTTTGACTTCATAATGGCTGAAGACTGGGAGCTGTGGGATGTTATTTGTGAGGGTCCCTATGTGCCATCTATAGAAGTAAAATATGGGGATGTCACAAGGGTCGTTGTCAAAACTCGACAGCAATACAATGAATTTGACAAACGAAAAGTTGAGAAAAATCACAAGGCTAAGAAGTTCTTAATGTGTGGAATCGGACCTAATGTATATAATCTGATTTCTTCGTGCGAATCAGCTAAAGAAATTTGGGATCTGCTGAGAACTACCTATGAGGAAGTTGAGGAAACAAGGGCAGATATGACTGGGGATGCTGATCAGAAGGGAGATGCAGAAATGGATGAATCACTAGCCTCCAAGGTGTCACAATGTGAGAACCTTGAAGTAGATGAGATCATGGACTATCTCACTCAAAAATTTCAAAAACTTGTGAGTAAACGTGGAGGTTCCATGAAGGAAGAAGCTCATGACAGCGCTACAAGCTCTAGTGACATGTGTTACAAACGCGATCAACCCGATCACACCATGAGAGATTGTCATGTGCTTGAAGTTGATCACAAGGAAGTAAAAGACCAAGAAGGGGACCAGGTCCGTGCCAACAGTAGCAGAAGAGAAACTTTTTCCCAGACGGTAAAGAGGGAGATGACTGCATGGGAAGACTCCTCGAGTGTTTCAGATGACTCTGAGCACTCTGATGAAGCCTTTATGGCAAAATCTGATGATGAGGAAGATGAAGAAGAGGTAACCCTTTCTGATCTTAAACAAAACTTGCAAGTTTACTGTGTTAAGAAGTTGAGAAGTCTAGCCGTTGTTTTGATTGACTCTTTCATTGAGTTAACAACTGAAAAGGATCTGATGAACAACAACCTAGATATCCTTCGGGAAGAAAAAGTTGCCTTGGTTGACCAAATGTCTGTTGTGGAAGAACAATTGATGGTTCTAGAAGCTGAAAATCTAGAACTTAAGGAAAAATTAAAGATGCTGAGTGAGAAATATGGCAGCGATAAGGGGGAGGCCAACAGCTTGCAAATCGAGCTAGAAACCAGTTTGAATACTGCTGAATCAAAACTTGCTATGGCCTTGGAGAGAAATAATCAGTTAGAGAGGGACCTGGTTCGTGTCAAAGAAGAAGCGAAGAAATCTCTCAAATGGACCACCTCTTCAAAATTTCTTGCCAATCTTACCAGTCAGGGTCAAAATGATGGGAAGGAGTTAGGAAATTCAAGCAAAACTTCTTCTTACAATCTACATAGCAAATATATGTCCGTGCCTGACAATTTGTTGTGTTTTCATTGTGGTCGTGATAGTCATTTGAAGAAGAACTGTCCAGCTTGGAAACGGATCCAATAGAACCTCTCAAACTATTCCAAACAGAGGAACAAAAAGAAGAAGTGATCTGATCAACAGAGGAACAGGCAACAGAAGGGACCTAGGTTGCTTCTTGTCCTAAGGTGAAAAAAATCAATCTGCCTCACTGGACAAAAAATTCTCTTATCACTCTTTTATCTGCTTACTGGGAACTCCAACAAAAGTGGGTTCCCAAGGCTAACAAGTGATATGGTATTCTTGTGAGAAGAAGTAGCAGCAATCAGTGTTGGTTCATGAATAGAGGATGCTCAAGGCACGTGACTGGGAAATTGAAAACTTCTTCTCTCTCAAGGCACTTCAAGGTGGAGGTATCTCATTTGGCGATGGCAAAAAAGGTATGTTTTTTTTGTGAAGGCATGATTGGGAAATCTATGGAACACACTATTGAGAATGTGTACTATGTCAATGGTTGAAGTACAATCTTTTAAGTGTTTCATAGATTTGTGATGAATGAAATAAAGTTAAGTTCTTATCGGAAATAACATGTGGTCACAAACTTGCTCTCTCGGGCGATGATTTGATAGAAAAAAGATGCAAGAACATGCGTATTGCTGATCTGATTGATGTTTGTTGTGACAGTCTCACTTGCCTTAATGCTCAAAGTGAGAATGCTGAGGTATGACATGAGAGACGTTCTCTTGTGAATGTTTCTCTATTGCACAAACTTGTGTCAAGGGACCTGGTCCTCGATATGCTCAAAATAAAATTTACCAATGACAAAGTTTGTGATGCTGTGTTAAAAGAAAGCATATCAGACCATCCTTCAAGTGGAATATACAGGCTGTTAATACTTCAAAGGTCTTTTGGGCTGAAATGGTGAATAGTACATGTTTTGTGACCAAAATGATGATATTGAGAAGTGTAATCTCAATGATGTTGAAAGAGTATTTGTGGGATACTCTTCCTCCAGCAAGGCTTATCCGGTGAATAAACAATGTGTGCATTGAAAAAGATGTTCATGTGATTTTTGATGAGTCTTGAAGAATTGAGAAGTAAGTTGCAAAACAAAAAGGATTCTGAGATGGAAGAGACGTTTCAGATTCAGAGAGATGATCTAAACAGTGAGCTTGTTGAAGAACATCTTCTTCAGGAATCCAGCAACTCCAAAGAAGCTGATGCAGATGTTGAACCTGATGAGGGACCTGGCCCTGTAGACAGTGCTGAACAAAGATGATACAGTTCAAGCTGATAATGTGAATTCTAAAGGTGAGAATGAAGAAGTTGATCAAGCTCAGTTTGAAAGAAGAAAAGTATGACACTCGGTTCCCCAACAAGCTGATAGGTTGTCCAAGTTCCTCTTCTACAATGGCTCCAAAAGAGGTAAAATTGTCAAAACCCTCTTTTTGAAATCACAAGGAAAGGAATTGCTGATTATTTAAGTGTATATCGATGATGTCATATTTGGATCAACCTTTTGAATTATTGTCTGAAGAGTTTGCCGCATTCATGGGCAGTGAGTTCTAAATGAGCACGATGAGATATTTCTTCTTAGAGCTACACATTCAGCAAACCTCTAAAGGTACCCTTGGCTGTCCAGAAAAGTACATCAATGAGCTGCTCAAAAGGCTTAACATACTTGAAGTCAGGACAATGTTAAAAAGGGGTAATGTCAGCATGAAGTTTTGTAAAATGAAAGATCAAGTGGCTGACATATTCACCCAAGGCTTAAGAAAGGACCAGTTTGTCAAGAACATATATGTACTCACATTGACTTTGCTGAAGGGAAGAACATAACACAGCGTGATAAGGGAAATTGATGTTTGAACAAAGACATGGACCTGGTACTAGTTCAGAGAAGGTGCTGAGAAGGTTTCATATTATGAATGCCTAGACAATTCATACTCTCATGGGCACTAACTTGAAGCTGCATGTTGATGAACTTGGTTCAAAGACTCCATTCTTGTACAAAGGAATCGCATTTGAAAGCTGCTGAGAGAATCTTGAGAGATTTGCAGAAGACAGGGGACCTGGTCCTATTCTGTCCATCAGAAGACTTTTTGATTTGGAGGAACTTGTGATGTTGATTATGCTGGGTATCAAATTGATGGAAAGAGTACCTCATGAGTGACTTATGTTAAAGGTTGAACTCTCACTCATGATAAAGAGACTGAGGTAGAGGTAGAGATGTGCTCAACTCTTGTGGATCAAGCAGCAGCCTGAAGCTCTTAAAAATCTGGCTGAAACAATCAAACTGATGATGGAAATGCTAAAACTTTCTTGAATGGATCTTGCCTGAAGCAATCAACTTTCTCATGACTATGCAAAGGGAGCAGGTATCCTTGTTTTTCAGTTATGTATGTTTTAGCAAGTTTAGTTTCATATCTTTTGTAGGTATACACACATGACAAAAGGGCTAAAGGAAAGGAGAGGTCAGGACAGATATAGACAATCACATTCAAACTACAGAGAGGGACCTAGTCCGTTCTCAAAGGTTATCACTCTTAACATTGCAGTTTGAATTATGCATGTGAACCATTACAATTGCCACATGTCTGTCCTTCAAGTATCTGATCGTTGTCCCATTTTTGAATACCTAAATGACATCCTGTTTCACATAATACACCCTTTCACTTCCTTTGTACTCCATATTTCTTTTCAAATCCCCTTCCAAGAACATAAATTTTTAAAAACCCTCTTTTCTCATCTCTCAAAAACACTTCAAATGGTTAAACTCTTTGATATTACTGGAGATTTTTATGATGAAACTGTTTTAAGTGTGAAGAGGGACCAGGTCCACCAAGAAAAAGGAAGATGTGAAAAATATGTTGTTCAAAAGGGGGAATTTGATATTCTGAGAACTGAAAGTATTCTGAATAGGAGGGTGTCTGATTTAAAAAAAAAAATGAAATGAAATTTTCTGTTTGGTTCCTCAATTATTGATCTATTCATCGCGGAGGCTTTGGGTAAGTTTGATTTTACCAATCTTTCTGTTATGAGAAACCCAGGCTAGTATTGGAAGCTATGCCAATTGATCTTGCTAACAAGGATACTAAAATGGTTTGCCTGAAGGTTCAGCTTCTGACACAGCACTATCAGAGGGACCAGGTTGAAAAAAGAAAAAACTGCCAGCCTTGAAGATTCAACATGAAGTCTGGGCAGTGAAGAATGTGAACTTCAATAGAGGCTTTTGAAAGTATCATGCTAAGGGATATGCTATACTAATTCTATTCTTTCAATCCCTTGCCTCTAAGTCATCCCTTCTCTTCCTAACTTTCTAAGTCAGTCCTCACTATTTTTTTTCTATCGAACCTAAGTGGGCACTATTCTGGTTTTCATTCGTAATCATATTTGCAGTACTTTGATGGCTGATCTTTTATTTATGAATGAAAAATGTCTTGCTTCTACTGGCTTGTCTTATTACTTTATGCATTTTTTACTCATGATCAGTGTTGCCCAAGTGGCCATGAATTTGCTTGAACTGCATTTCTGTCAGCTTGGTTTATTGCTTTAACCCTTTTTTATGATGTCAAAAGGGGGAAAATTGTTAAGGTATCTGATCAATGATGTTAGCTATTTGAAGAAGACATGTGTCATGCCGATAAATAATGTTAGCTATTTGAAGAAGACATGGGTCATGCCGATAGGGGGAATCAATGCTAGCTACTTGAAGAGGACATGGTCATGCTGATAGGGGGAATCAATGCTAGCTACTTGAAGAGGACCTGGTCCTGTCGATAGGGGGAAGAAGTTGTTTGTCATCATCAAAAAGGGGGAAAATGCTATTTTGATGTTTTGATGATTTGACAAACTTCAGGGATTATGAAACTCCAGTTACCCGAAGAGTTCTTGTTGATAGGGGGAACTGGTGAATAAGTATGTTATCATCAAAAAGGGGGAAAATGTTAGTTCGAAGCTGATATGAGATGTTAGTTCGAAGTTGATATGAAGTTTTGATGATTTAACAAACTTATCGATCTAACAAGGAACCAGATCCTTGTTATTGGGACTGCTGACAGGGAAATGAATGAATAAACTTAGTGTGAGGAAAATTTGTGTATACTCATCAAAAAGGAGGAAAATCCTATATTCTAGGTGTTTTGATGATCCTCACAAATGCAGGGACTTGGTCCCTGGCAGAGTGCTCTCGTCCAGATACAAATGGAGTACAGTTGTAAATCTGTCATGTCAGGTGGTAGGTGAAAAGTGCAGTGTCCTACACCAATAGGAAGAGCGGATGAGATTGTATGCTTCAGTGTCTCACAAATGCAGGGACCTGGTCCCAGGAAGAGTTCTCTCGTGCAGATCTATAATGGGGTACAACTGTAAAGCTGTCGTGTCAGAGGTTGGTAAGGCGTCAGCGTACTACACCAATCAACATGGACGAGGGTGTTTGTCCAATGGGTAATAACTCTTTATGTTTGATATTTTCTACATAACAAACACCATATTAAATTCATTCATCCTAAGAAGGAAGGTTGCCAGCAAGCCTTTTCAACAACCCACAAAGAAAAGTTTGCGAGGGACCTGGTCCCTAGAAGACTGCGATATGAAAAGGTGACAAGACAGCTATCAGAAAAGCTGCCATCTCTGATGTGGTAGGTACACAACTTTTCTAAACAGCATGCCTTCAGCCAATATGATTATTTCAACGAGTTTGTGTTGATTTATATTATCTCTTTCCAAAATACACAAACTCAAGATTTGGCAAACAAAACTTGGATTTTCTCTGAAAATTCAAAATCTTGAAAAGAAGGCCATCTTCAAGGAAGAACAATACTCATGCTCAACAAAGGGACATGATAGTGTGCTGAAGTGTCTTTGTTGAGTTTGAGTTTTGTTAGTCTTTGCATCTTGAAAATTCTCAAGTATACAAGCAAAGACCATCTTGGTGAAGTATTCTCCGACAAACGCAATAAGGACCTGATCGAGTTACAAGCGTCATAGTGTGTCTTAGGAGTTATACTTCCATGCTTACATTGTAAATCTGTTCCTAATCTATAAAGGATTCAGATCTTGTTTCTGTTTCTAAAAGTCTAAATCGTCCAGAGGGTGGTGATTTAGTGGGCAACCTGTGTGTTGCTTAGTCAAATTCTAAATCATCTAGAGTTAGGTGGTTTAGTGAGCTGTGTTGTATCCGCTTAGAAAAATCTATATTGATCGGTGAGGTTTAGTATAGTGGGCAGTGTTGTATCTGCTCTGGCTCAGCTAAGTGATAGGAGATATTGCTTAGTGTGGAGATTAGCAGGCTAATCTCATTTTGTAAACTGAGTTTTACTTTTGCTTGGAAAAGATTAGTGGAAGCAGTTTGAAAAGTCTTGTTGAGACAGGTCGTGGTTTTATTCCCTTGAGCAAGGAGGTTTCCACGTAAAGTTTCTTGTTCAATCTTTACTTTCAATACTTATTTTACTGTTTGTTATTGTAACTGTGTTGAGGACCTGGTCCCATCGAAATAAGTGGACGCATACATTCCAACAAACCCTGCTCTTCTAACAATAGCAAAATCTTGAGCATTTGAGCTTGAGTAATTATAGTTTGTTCACCTTGTATTCAAGTTGTTTTTTTATTATCTTGTATATATGCACCTTTAATTCTATGAAAATATAATATTTTTGATAACCACATAGCATGGTCGACGTTTATTCATTGTTTAGTTTATCTACCACTTCAATCAAGATTTGGTTGCACTATGAAAAAGGTATGTATTTATTGGGCATATAAATGATTCATCTCTTAGGAATTTTAACACTGTAATTTTTATGATGACAAGACACTAAGTCCAGTGCGACGAGTCCAAGAAAGAAAGCATGCAACGAGTTTTGAACTTAAGATCTCTCATTTGGGACATTCCCTACTTACTAACTCTCTGAGTTTATCGTAGATGCTACCATTTTATTTTAGTGCAATAACTATGTACACGTAATTGTGTTTTTTTTCCGAATATTTTTGTTGATGTCATCTAAATGTCTAAAAATTCAATGTGTTTGTAGAATGTAAGCTTTCTAAAGACTGTCCCTTTTGATGTTATTGACATCATAACTATTTCTCTAACTCAAAAAAGTTTGCTCTTATAAAAACTATATGCTAAATTGTTCTCATTGTTGGGCCTGTGCGCAACACAACCAAAGAAGCATCTAGTATCATTATATTATCGGGTAAATTACTCTATCATAATACTATCGAGTTTTATGGATATTAATCTAGTATCATTGTATATAAAGTTTTATGGATATGTTTTCAATGGTATTGATAAAAAAATCATAACACTATGGCCTGCATTGGGTGACGCCTTTCAACTTTATTTTGTGTCAGATCAGTGACTAATTTAGTTGTAACACCCCAGAATCTTTTTTGAACTGAGACTCGAACCATCCTTCATTGTGAGCAGGATTTTATCGAGGAAATTAAAATTTCTTTAGTGTTAATGTCACCAGATGTAGCACCTTGAGTTCCAAAAAGAACTAAATTAGAAATAGAAAAATCTAAAATTTTGCAAGTTATGCTTAAGTTATGAGTTTTGGGTTAACTTCAAACGGCCATAACTCTCAGTGCAGAATGAGTTAGGTGAGATACAAGGTATCCCATGAAACGTCTTTGAATATACTTTCCAACGCCACCAATTTCCCGTCAATCTAATTTCTGAGTAAAAAGTTATGACTATTTTAGTAACCTATACAATGCTGTTACGAATTTAGCCGACGGAAAAACATTAAAAAGGGTTGTTTTTGTTTTTTTTATATCCAAGAAAACTCTAAACGAATTTCTTGACTAATAAAAGGCTCAAAAAAATCAGATTTTCATATTTTAATCCATCATTCTCCTCTCTCTCAAACCCTAGGGCAAAACCCTTAGGAATAAAATCAACGTAGAAGACTCCATTCAAGATTCTTTCAATCTTTTTCAAAATTCTTCTTCAAGATAAGTTTTCTCCAAGAATTTCATTATTTATAACTCAATTTTCTCCTTATAATTATGAAACACTAATGAAAATCATAATTCTTGGCCATAGAGATTTCAAGAAACTAATTCAAGAATCTCAAGAAAGGTTTTGTTGATCGTTTACCTTCAAGTTAGGTTTCAAGGCTTCTAATCAAGTTCTTCTTCAAGATCCTTTCAAGATTCTTCAAAAAACCTTGTTCTTCCTAGTATGTAAGGCTATCATAGTGTTGGACTAGTTCGTCCTCACGCCCTACATCTACTTTCAATTCAGTAAAAGAGAAATCTAGGATTCTACCCCTAGATTTGAGTATTCTTGAGATAAATTGATTTGAGTCTTTAAGTTAAGTAGTTCATGCCCATAATTCTGCATGAACCCTTTGAGTCGAGCAAGTGAGTATGAGAGTGAGGAGAATGTATTCATGATTCTACTTTATCATCACGATATCCTTCGTACCATGAACCATAACTCTTGAATTAATAATTCACATTCAAGAGAGAGTTAAGAGTAGAGTTCAAGAAAGTTTTTGAGTTCAATTGTGAATCCTTTGTGATCAACTATCGATTTGAGCCAAGTTTTGAATAAGTAAGTTTAAGAATGAGAAGAATCGTATACATGAGTTCTATATTGTTGTGTAGACCCTCGAGTCTAGTCGTTCATGCCCATAAATTCCGCATGAACTCCATAATTTGAGTATATTTGAGAGACGTAGTATCTTCAAGTTCTAAGTCTTGAGTATTGAGTTCCTAATCCTTTTGAGATTATATTCCTACTTATGGGACTACTACATGTTACCCATGAAGCCCTTGAGTTGAGTTGTTCATGCCCATAATTCTGCATGAACCCTATGATTTGAGTTATAAATTTTAAAAAGCTTTTTAAAGCCAACATTTGAGTTCTTAAACTGAGTTTTGAGAAAAGAGTTTTTAAAACATGATTAGTATGACAATCGAGTAGGTCATCAATGTATGAGCAGTATGGTATCAAGATATACCATCAATGTTTATGCATTATGACTTCCCGAGTCATCAATGATCATATTATAATATGATTTTGAAATGTTTTTGAGAAAGAGCAGAGTTGAGTTCATTTTCTTTAAAATGATATATGGGAATTAAGTATTCCCAACAGTAAATGTTTTCACATTTAAGATGAGAGGAAACTGAGATTTCCAAAAGAGTTTTGAGCAGTTTGAGTACCATCTCTTTTAAGAGAAATATTTTTGAGTAATAATCTCAAACCACATAAAATTTATGTTTTTAAACATATGAGCTAGTAAATTTTGGGAGTAGTATTGAGCACCGATATGGGGGACAGTTCAGATAACTCACAGCCCCCATAAACCTTTTTGCCAACGTGGGTAGAAAGGGTCATACTTTTTAGATGATTCCTTAATACTTTTTAGCATAGAGTAGTGGATCCACTCAGTGAGTAGGTCTTATACCCTGAAAAGGTATAGGACAGTTCTGGCAGTGTGGGCGAGACGCTGTATCATCACATAGCTCATAGTGATGATTGTCGGTTAGAGAAACTCCCACAGAGATATTTGTATTTTTATATATACAGAGTTTACTTGTATTTTCATATACAAACAGAGTTTATATTGTATCCTTGCATACAAACTGAGTATATTGTATTCTTAAATACATTGATTTGCTTTCTACTATTTTAAAAGCTTTCCATATATTGCATCTCTTATTGTTGGTTTATATTGAATTGAGTATCCAGAGTTGAGTATCCAGAATTTGAGTACCAAGAGTCAAGTGTCTTATTATTGAGTTGAGCCTTATTTCACTGAGTTGAATATCTTATTATTGAGTTGAGCCTTATTTCACTGAGTTGAATATTTTATCTTTGAGTTGAGTATCTTCTTCTTGAGTTGAGTTGAGTTGAATGAGTTCAAAAGAGGTAAGCATGTTTCCTTTTATCAAGTTCAAGCTTATGTTTATGCTTTAGAATTCCCCTTACATGCTCATACATTCCACGTACTGAGCCATTTGGCCTGCATCGTTTCATGATGCAAATTCAGGTATTCGGGATCATCAACAAGAGCTTCGTTGATACCACATGGAGTTCGAGTTAGCTATGGTGAGCCTCCTTGCTTTCGGAGGGTTCAACTTGTACTTTTAGTTATATCAGTTGTTCGGATATCGTGGGTCTTGTCCCGACTTCCATTTTTGTCAGTTAGAGGCTTCATAGATAGACAGTAGAGTTTGAGAAGTCCGTTCATTTATTTTCTTAAATGTTTTAAAGACTTGAGTTTCCTATTTTTGGGCTAGTTGAATACTATTTATATTCAGAGTAAATAATTTGAGTTAAAGCTTTGTATTTGAGTTTCATGAATTTTATTCAGTTTTTAAGCTTTGTATGCTTGAGTTAGTCTTTCGCTTGTAGTCAGTCAGGATGAGGGTTCGCTTGGGGACCAACAATGGTTCTCGAGTGCCGGTCACATCCAGGGTGTAGGCTCGAGTCGTGACATTAGTACTGATTAAATCCGTCAAACATCATAATCAAAAAAATAAGATGAGAGTTCAAATAAATCATATGTAAGAACATTAAAATTGTTTCATATCATTACATCTTAAATTATAACTACATTCACTATAAAATACAGTAAAACTTCACTAAACTAATAATCTCGGTTAATTAAAACCCTCTCTAAGATAATATTTTCCTCCGGTCCCTACTTGGGTCAATGGAGAAAATCAGTTGTTTTGATAAGATAATAAGATAGTATATTTTAAGAAGACCCCTATATAAATATATGGTCCCATTAATATTATAAATTAATAATTCTTTAAAAATATGCAAATATATCTAAGATAATATAGTGAAATATGATTCTTTGTGTTCTATTTTTTATTAAAATATAAATCTAGTTGAAGCTTGTCTCTAACTTTTCTTATTGCATCCAAATGTTTCGGTGTTGTGTTATCGAACTGCACCATAAAATTGTGAAGAGTTCTAAATACGATAAGTGCTTCCTTATGCGTAACTAGTTCCAAAGGTATTGTATCCTCTTCAACTTTATCATCAATATTATTTTCTGAATAAATAATTATTATATTAGCATATCAATAATTTTTGAATTTTGTAGGATCTATCTATATAATAAAAATTATAAAAATATAAAAATACTAGTCAAAAGTAAAAAAGAAATTAAATTGTTGTAATTAATTAATGAAAAAAATCAGAAGGGGTATTTTCTTTGAATATAAATGATGAATTAGGAGGAAATAAGTAACTAGGTTTCCAATTTAAATTGTAAGAAAAGTTTTGTCACTTACTGCAACATTAATTGTAATTTACCACTGAAAAATTGTAAATCCTACAAATGAAGGGGAAAATTAACTAGGTTTCCAAATTAATTTGGTAGCAAAGTTGTCACTTATTGCAACATTATATCAATACTCAGCGAAAGACTTACTCAACAATATAAGACCTCAATTTTCAAAGATTAACTCAAAGTCTCAAGATAAATAACTTAGAATAGTTAAAGTTTTAAACTAGCCATAAAAAGGCAACTCAAGTCTTAAACATTAACAATGGAAATGGAAAAGACTCCTCAAAATACTACTATCTAAGAAGCCTCTAAATACTATGATAGACGTCGGGACAAGACCCACGACATCTTAACAAGAATGAAAGGTAAATGGAGAATCCTCCGGAGGCAAGGAGGCTCACCAAAGAAAATCTAGAAATGTAAGTGGTATCAACGGAGCGCCAATTGATGACCCTGAATACCTATATCTGCATCATGAAAAGATGCAATCCAAATGGCGTCAGTACATTGAATGTACGAGCATGCAATGGGAACTCTAAAGCATAGACATAGGCTTGAACTGATGAAAAGGAAAAACATACTTACCTTGTGTCAACTCGACTCCACTCAACTCAACTCAAAGATACTTATCTCAACTCAAGGATGCTTAACTCAACTCAATGTAAAAGCAACGATGAAGATGCAGTATAAAGAAAACTTTTAAAATGGTAGATAATAACTCAATGTATATAAAAATACAATAATAAACTCTTTACTCTTAGTTGGGAGATTCTCTAACCGACAACCATCACTATGAGCTATGTGATGATACAACGTCTCACTCCCACTGCCAGAACTGTCCTATACCTTGCCAGAATATAAGACATCATTAACTAAGTGGATCCACTAAGCTATGCTTAAAAACACTAAGGATTCATCTAAAAAGTATGATTGTTTACCCATGTTGGCATATATGGTTTATGAATATTTTGAGTTGTCTAAACTCATCTCCATATCGGTGCTCAATGCTCATATGTTTTAAAGAAAATATAATTCCTCCTCAGTTTGAGATAATTACTCAAAAGCTCTCTTAAAAGAGATAATGCTAAAAAATTGCTCATGAACTCATTTAGAAATCAAGGTTTCTTCTAATTTTAAATGTAAATTTGTTACATTTTTGGGAATACTCAATCTCCTCATACTCATTTTGAAAAATGAACTCAACTCTTCTCGTCGTCATACTCATTTGCTCAAGTCTTAAAACAAGTTATAAATAATTGTAGAAGACTTCTCAAAATGACTCAAAAGACTTCCTCGAATTTACTCTTAATCTTTACTTTAATTTGAAACGAAGATTTAAGGGTTATGATTATGATATAGAATATCTCAATGATTTCTGAAAGTTTAGATATTTGATAATAAGAAACGAGCAAAGACACAAATAAAAGGAACCAATAAAAGAGAAAAAAGGAAAAAAAAAGCATGAAAAACATAGAGAAAATAAACGAATAAAGAAATATATGAGGAAGAGAAAAACAAGATATATATACGTGGCTCATAACCTATCAACTTAAAGGTATTTCAATCTTCTTTCCAACGCCACACATTTCGCAACAATCCGAGTTTTGAGTAAAAAGTTATGACCATTTTAGTAACCTGATACAACGCAATGACGAATTAGTCGACGAGAAAACATTAAAAAGGGTCTTTTTGTCTTTTTACCTCTAAGAAAACCCTAGACGAATTTCTTGACTAATTAAAGACCCAAAACAATTAGATTTTTATCTCTTAATCCATCATTCTCTTCTCTCTCAAACCCTAAGGCAAAACCCTAAGGAAAAATCAAAGTAGAAGACTTTCATTCAAGATTCTTTCAAAGTTTTTCAAGATTCTTCTTCAAGGTAAGTCTTTCTCCAAGAATTCTATCCTTTACAACTCAAATTCCTCCATACAATTATGAATCACTAATGAAAATCATAATTCTTGTCCATAAAGAATTTGAGAAAGGTTTTCTTGAATGTTTACCTTCAAGCTAAGGTTTCAAGGCTTCTAATCAAGTTCTTATTCAAGATTCTTCAAGAACCTTGTTCTTCTAGGTATGTAAGGTTATCATAGTGTTGGACTAGTTCGTCCTCACGCCCAACATCTACTTTCAAATTAGTAAAGAGTAATCTAGGATTCTATCTCTAGATTTGAGTATTCTTGAGATAAGTTGATTTTGAGTTCTTGAGTTCCTGTTTCTTTTTGAAAATATATTCCTAATTATTGAATTGCTATATGTTATGCATTAATATTCTTGAGTTGATTCGTTCATGTCTATATTTCAATATGAACCCTATGAATTGATTATTCTTGAGATGAGTAGTGTTGTTGAGTTCTGAGTACTAAGTTTCCTTATTCCTATTAAGATCCGTAGGTTGAGTCGTTCATGCCCATAATTCCGCATGAACCCCATGAATTGAGTTATAAATCTTAAGAAGCTTTTTAAAGCCAACACTTGAGTGTTAAACTCAGTTTTGAGGAAGTAAAGATGAGTTTTGAGAAAGCGTTTCTAAACCATGATTCGTATGACAATCGAGTATGACATCAATGTTTAAGCAGTATGGTATATAGATATACCATCAATGTTTATGCAGTATGAATTTCTGAGTAATCAATGATCATATCACAATATGATTTTTGATATATTTTGGAGAAAGAGTTTTCAAGTATGAATTGAGTAGAAGTATAAGGGAATTAAGTATTTCCAAAGGTATCAGTGTTTACATTGATAAACGAGAAACTTTGATTTCTAAATGAGTTATGAGTTCAAAGATATTTCAAGAGAAGTTACCTCTTTTAAGAGGATAGTTTGAGCAATTATCTCAAACCATAGGAAGAGTATGTTTTTAAACATTGAGCATGAGTATATATATTATTAGGAGTAGTATTGAGCACCGATATGTGAATGAATTTAGAAAACCCACATTCCACATGAACCATGTATCCCAACATGGGTACAATGTCATACTTTTTAGATGAATCCTAAGTGCCTTCGGGTAGAGCTTAGTGGATCTATGTCACGACCCAAGGGTACCCCCGAGACGTAACAAGGCACATAGAACCCCGAAAGGCTCCATGTAAGCCACTTAGCATATCATAACATAAAGCATTAGAACAATAAGATTAAAAATGCATTTAAGTCAAAAAATCTTTATAAAGGAAAACGGAAGTCTAGACTTGCCTCACTAGCCATCTATTACAATACTTGAGTCAAAGTAGGGTCACAACCCAAAACAACATAATTCGAAAGTGAAAATACAAGAATGAAACTCCAAATGAAACATTCGTTCTCAACTCATAAGGACTCACCACAAGCTAGGAGAATAGTCGAATCCAAGCTTGAACCAAATGATGGCAGTCTTAAGAACCGGACCCTACACTTGGGAAAAGTATATGAAAATATGGGTTAGTACAAAAATGCACTAAGTATGATAGTCATGCATAAAAACCTTGAAAACATGCTAAAAGGGACATTTTAGTTGAATGCATGCAATTTACTAAGTTAAAGCATCATTTTGAAGATAATGGAAAAGCATAAGTCATAAGTGTAATTAACTCATAAATCATCATACCATGAATGAAATATATCATAAATACCCTCAAAAGCATACTTGTGCAATGCATGAATAAGATCCTATACTCCCACCCATGCCAAGTAAAGCTTCTTGAGTAGCTATAGTTCATAGTTCATATTCTTGTCCATACTATCATAGTGGTATAAGCCTTAACTAACATAGACCATGTGAGCATAACATGGAATATGGTGTCTACTCCACACCGAAAAGGGGTTGTCCTACTTTCCTAAGGTAGAACCATACTCTTAGCTTAGGTGGATCCACTAGCTAAAGACCTATGAAGGCACATAGTTTATGGGATAAGGGGATTGCTACTAGAAAACCCAGCCTCTACTAACGTGAGGACTTCCATCCCAAGAGATTGTTCCTAGAAACTCGGCCTCTACTAACGTGTGGGCTTCCATCTCATATCACTATCCACTTGGTGCTAAGCATTAATACCCAAGGAGTTCATACTAAGTCTTGACTTAAGTTCATAATCATGGAAGAATGTATTGACACTCAATCCAACATAACTCCTACTATAGCTCATAGATTCAATAGGTGAGAATTGCCTTTCAACCCAAGAATCATCATATTGTGAGAAAAACTTTCACATCATAGCATATTCATACATAGGTGTGTTCATGAGGATAACTTCCAACAACACAACAACTAGATCATAATCATATTCACTTTACTCTTAAAGTGACATAAAGTATATACATAAATCTCATAATCATGCATAATTATCATCCTTTGCCCCTCAAGGACCATAGATCACATTCCATCAACACATCTAGAATTACTACATTAGACATGGATATTATCATGATTCAATTACCTCAACTTCTACAAGCATAATCTCTAAATATTCTTCTACAATCAACAAACCCACATCACAAGATCATAATTGAGTAATTTGGGGGTTTCATGGGTTCTTGGAGGGATTCAACATAAAAACCATGTGAAATCCTCAATTCATACATAATATATCATTAATCAATCATTAGAAACGTTTTTGAAAGGAACCCATGAGAGTGAAGTCAAACCCTAACTTTTGGGGAAATCACTAGTTTTGAAATTGAGTTTGGAGGGACTCTATGGATGAATTCTATCCATGGATGAAGAGCTACCATACCTTAGCTTTGAATTCCAATGAAAATGAGTGGAAAAGCTTGATCCTTGAAACCCTAACTTCAACTTTATTCTTCTTCTTCCTTGGAGTTCTAGAGAGAGTTTTGGGGGGGAAGTTGGTTTTGATTCGGGAATATGGAATTATGAGGAAGATGATTTGATTTGGGGGTCTTAAAACATTATATAGTTAGTCTAATTTAGTGTAAAACGACGTCACTTAGTATTAAAATTAAAATGGAAAACCCCAAAATACCCCTCAACTAACTCCCAAAACTGTTTCCAGTCATCACCCACGATCCCCTCACAGATGGACCATGGTTGGATCCGTGGCCCGTGCTGGTGAAGCGTGGGTCGGGGTCTGAGACCAGATCTTGCAGGTTCCATCTACGGCCCTCACCCACGTGGCGTGGGGGGGCTACGGGGCATGAGTGTTCCCTCGTGAGTCACTGTCCAGGCATAATTTTTGTGCATTCCTCAAGGACCCATGGTTGGTCCTTGGGGTTTGAACCTTAACGTTCTAACATGAAAAAATTTATTTTAAGATACGGGGAGGTACATTTCAAGGCTCTAAACCTAGCATCAAGCTCTAGTTTAGCCTACTAGTTTCTGGAGTGTTGCAATATCTCCCCCTTGAGAACATTCGTCCTCGAATGACGACCTAGACACTTTATGGAATTAAAGACTCAAAATTAGCAGCCCAACATGCATGAAACATTAAAATAATGTATTACTCAAAAGGAGGAAACTTCAACCCCATCTAAAACATAGTCAATGCAACACAAAGAAGTAGGAACTACATCTAACAACCCTATATGCATGAAACTCAATATTTCTCACATTCATAGGAGGAACTAGCTTGTCCAACTAAAATCATGGAACCAATATGCAATTACTCTCAAAAGCATACTAAATCATGTTCCTCAACTCATCAAGTCAAGTCAAATAGGCAACTCATACTAAATGCACAACAACATAAGGAACATAAATCATGAAAACTCATTTTCTTACTAAACATGAATTTCATCAAGAACATGCATAACATAAGGAACTCATGGAAAAGCTCACATAACACACATGACTCCCAAAACACTAAAACTCAAGAGGAACTGTTTACCTCAAGCTTGAATAGGAGTAGAAGGAAAGAGATGAGGATATCAGGACTTCATATCGGCCTCGGCATCCCAAGTAACACCCTCAATAAATGATTTCTCCATAAAACTTTCACGGAAGCTATTTCCTTGTTTCTCAATCTCTTGACTTGCCGGTCTAGGATCTCTACCGGAACCTCTTCATAGGAAAGACTTTCATACTCTCCCAACCCTTCTAAGGGAATAATGGATGTCGAATCTCCAATGCACTTCTTAAGCATAGAAATATGAAATACCGGATGAACTGGGGCCAACTCATTTGACAAATCTAACTCATAGGCAACCTTCCCAATATGCTTCAAAATTTGATATAGGCCCACATACCAGAGACTAAGTTTCCCTTTCTTGCCAAACCTCATCACACCCTTCATGGGTGAGATTTTCAAATAGACCCAATCATTAAATTCAAATTCTAGATCCCTTCTTCTCACAACGGCATAAGACTTTTGTCTATTTTGAGACGTTCTCAACCTTTCTCTAATAAGCTGAAC
The DNA here is from genome assembly GCA_029582445.1 of Solanum paucissectum. Classification (NCBI taxonomy): domain Eukaryota; kingdom Viridiplantae; phylum Streptophyta; class Magnoliopsida; order Solanales; family Solanaceae; genus Solanum; species Solanum paucissectum. The sequence goes on along the minus strand of JAJONZ010009219.1, from coordinate 5,158 downwards.
TTTTTCAATAGCTTCATAAACCGATTCGGGACCAATAAGGGCAATTTCACCTACCTCAAACCAACCAACAAGAGACCTACCTCTCCTACCATACAAGGCTTCAAAGGGAGCCATACCAATACTAGAATGATAATTATTATTGTAGGCAAACTGTATTAATGGCAAGAGGTCATCTCAATTACCTTTGAAATCTATAACACATCCCCTTAACATATCCTCCAATGTTTGGATGGTACGCTCCGCTTGCCCATTGGTTTGGGGATGAAATGCCGTGCTAAGTTTAACTTTAGTACCAAGCCCTTTTTGGAATGACTTCCAAAAGTGTGAAGTAAATTGAGTACCCCGATCCGAAATAATAGATAAAGGGACCCCATGCAACTTCACTATCTCATTTATATACAACTTGGCATAGTGTTCCGCCGAATGAAAAATCTTCACAGGAATGAAGTGGGCTGATTTTGTCATCCTATCTATAATGACCCAAATAGAATCATGTTGCCTTAGAGTGCGAGGCAAACCCATAATAAAGTCCATATTCATATTTTCCCACTTCCAAGTGGGAATACTTATATCTTGGGATAGGCCTCCGGCCTTCGGTGCTCAACCTTAACTTGTTGAAAATTAGGATATTTGGCTACGAATCCTGCAATATCTCTCTTCATACCATTCCACCAATAGACTTCCCATAGATCACAGTACATCTTGGTGGCTCTCGGATGAATAGAATATCAAGAAATATGAGCTTCCTCTAAAAATTTCTCCCTCAAACCATCAATATCCAGAACACATAATCGACCTTGGTACCTAAGTACCTCATCTCCCCCTTGGGAGAAAGCCTCAATGGACTTCTTGAGTACCGACTCTTTCAACTCAACTAATAAAGGATCAAGGTCTTGTTTAGACTTCACATCCATCACAAAGGGAGATTCGGATCCATTATGGACCATGACACCACCCTTGGTGGAATCCACTAGTTGGACACCTAGTCGGGCCAATCTATGTACCTCACGAACCAATTCTTTCTTTTCATCCTCTACATAGGCCACACTACCCATGGACAATCTACTAAGTGCTTCTGCTACAACGTTAGCTTTGCAGGGGTGGTAAAGGACACTTATGTTATAATCCTTCAAAAGTTCTAACCACCTTATTTGTTAGAGATTCAAGTCTTTTTAACTAAACACATATTGAAGACTCTTGTGTGATCAGTGAAAACATCCACATGGACTCCATACAAGTAATGTCTCCATATTTTCAAGGCAAACACAACCGCCGCTAATTCAAGATCATGGGTCGGATAATTCTTCTCATGAACTTTAAGTTGCCTTGAAGCATAGGCAATCACTTTACCATTTTGCATAAGGACACATCCCAACCATACTCTAGAGGCGTCACAATATACCCCAGAACCATCCGTACCTTCCGGTAAGGTCAACACCAGAGCGGATGTAAGTGTATCTTTCAACTCTTGGAAACTTTTCTCACAAGCTTCTGACCACTCAAAATTAGCCTTCTTTTGAGTCAAATTCGTCAATGGAGAAGCGATGGAGGAAAAACCCTCAACAAACCTCCTGTAGTAACCGGCCAAACCCAAGAAGCTTCTAATGTCGAAAGGAGTTAGAGGTCTAGACCAACTCTTGACCACATCCATATTATTTAGATCTACCTCAATACCCTTGTTTGACACAATATGGCCAAGGAAAGCTACGAACCTTAAACAAAATTCACACTTGCTAAACTTTGCAAAAAATTGATGGTCCTTAAGAACTTGCAACACAATCCTCAAATGGTCCATATAATCATTTTCACTCCTTGAGTAGATCAAAATGTCATCGATAAACACAATCATAAACATGTCTAGGTATTGCCTAAATACTCTATTCATTAAGTCCATAAACGCCGCCGGAGCATTAGTCAACCCAAGAGAAATTACCACAAACTCATAGTGACCATACCGGGTTCTAAAGGTCCTCTTTGAAATATCAACCCCTCTCACCCTTAATTGGTGATAACCCGAACGAAGATCAATCTTGGAGAAATATCTAACCCCTTGAAGTTGGTCAAATAAATCATCGATTCTCGGAAGGGGATATTTATTCTTGATGGTCACTTTATTCAAATGACGATAATCAATGCACATTCTAAGAGACCCATTCTTGTTTCTAACAAACACACCGGAGCACCCCATGGAGAGATACTTGGTCGGATGAAACCCTTATCTAATAGATTCCTTAGTTGCTCTTTCAACTCTTTTAACTCCACTAGAGCCATTCTATAGGGAGGAATGGAGATAGGTTACGTATCCGGTAAGAGGTCAATACCAAAATCTATTTTCCGCTCGGGAGGAATACTGGGCAAATCGTCGGGGAAAACTTCTGGGAACTCATTCACTATCGGAACCGACTCTAGAGAATGGGTTTCAGACTCAACATCCATCACCCTAACAAGATGATAAATGAACCCTTTGGAGATCATCTTCCTAGCTTTAAGGCAAGAAACAAATTGACCTCTGGGTATTGAATTTCCCCCCTTCCATTCTAAGATAGGCTCATTTGGAAATTGGAATTTAACCACCCGAGTCCTACAATCTATATATGCATAACATGCATTTAACCAATCAATACCCAAAATCACGTCGAAATATAACATGTCTAACTCTACCAAGTCCACTAAAGTAACTCTATGGGACAAGGTAATGGGACAATTTATATAGAATCTTTCAGCCACCACCAAGTCACCAACCGGGGTAGAGACCAGAAAGGTTTCTACTAATACTTCAGGGAGTATTTCATACTTCATGTCCACAAAGGGTGTCACAAAGGACAAAGTAGAATCGGGATCTAATAAGGCTATACATCAATAGAAAAGACTTTTAACATAGCGATCACCACATTCGGGGAGCTCTCTTGGTCACCTCGGGATTGAAGAGGATAAAATTGGTTTTGCATTTGGGCATTAGAGTTTGAACCGCTTGGAGGAGCTTGATTGCCTTCTCTCCCCTTGGCCATGAGTACCAGGCAATCTCTCATCTTGTGTCCACTCTTTCCACAATAATAGCACCCATCCAAGCCAACGAGGCACTTGCCATCATGTTTTCTACCACACTATACACAATTAGGACTAGCAATATAAGAACCACCACCATTGCCTCCTTGAGGGTTAGGGTTGGACACCCTATCCTTGTTGACCCTTGGATCACTAGAGGAGCTTTAGTTGGAGAACCTTTGTTTGAACCTCGGTCGACCTTTTCCATCAGACTTAGCATTGGAGAAATATACATCACCGGTTCTAGTTCTTTTTACCTCCATACTCTTATCTTGGAGTTGCTCATCCTCCATTTGTTGGGCATACACCATAAGACATAAGATATCCATATTATCATGAAGCATTGTCGAACGACATTCTTTTCTTACCAATCTAGACACATTCGTCAAATACCTACTCATCATATCCCTTGAATATGCTACTACAGTCGGAGCATACTTGGACAATTGAGTAAACTTTAGAGAATACTCTTGAACACTCATACGTCCTTGTCGAAGGTTAATGAATTCTTCTACCTTAGCTTTCCTTAACTCTCGGGGAAAGAACCTATCAAGAAACGCCGATTTGAACACTACCCACTCTATTGAACCAGCTCCTACCGGCCTATTATTCTTCCATTGAGTATACCATACTTGAGCCACACTCTTCAATTGGTAAGCGACAAACTCCGCTTTCTCTACCGAAGTCACCCCCATGGCATCAAGTATCTTATAAACCTCTTCCATAAATTCTTGAGGATCCTCTCCCACTTTGGAACTATGAAACTCGGGAGGGTTTATTCTTGCAAAATACCTTAATCTAGAAGCGGCGGAATTCATATTAGGATTGACTAGAGCTACAAATTCTCTATTGGCTTGAGCCGTCACGACTTAAGCCAAAATTTGGAAATCCGACCTAAACTCCGCATGGGTCACATTCTCAACCACGGGATCAACAGGAGATTGATTAGATTGATTAGATTGATTAGCTTGATTAGCTTGAGGAAGAGTGATGTGCCGCAAAATTTTGGCATATTTGATGCTTGAAAACTAAGGATTAATACTAGAATCGAGTGTATTTTTGTATGCTTTGATGTGTTTGTTGAATGTGTAAACAGATTCTTGCTTGCGTGGAAAAAATGGAAAAAGAAGCAGAAGATGATTGTGATCAAGTGAAGACCACGAGCACCTAGACGTGTCGTGGTCCTTGCCACGAACCGTGGTGCCAGTCGTGAAGTATTTCCAGTATGAAGGCTTGGAGAAGTTGAAATTAGGTTGGACCAAGTAAAGATCACAACCAACCTCATGGACCGTGGTCCTCATAATGGTATGTGGTTGTGATCGTGACGTTGAGTCAGTGTTTGGGCCTTGGGAAGATGGAGTGCAAGGGAAACCAAGTAAAGACCACGGAAGGCCCCACGGGTCGTGGTCCCCATAACGACCCGTGGTGGTGATCGTGAAGATGATCTAGTGCTTAGGCCTCGAGGAGCTGAATTAGGAAGTGACCAAGTGAAGACCACGGGCATTTATACGGACCGTGGTCACTAGCACGATTCATGGTATGGCCCGTGATGATGATCCAGTATTCAAGCATTGAAGACCCAAGCTTGGGAACTCTAAGTGAAGACCACGAAGGGCTTCATGGACCGTGAAGCTCTTGACGGACCATGGTGACCCCCGTAAAGTGTCCGACAGTTCAGTCCTACTTCGAGTAGGACTCTTTTTAAAACACTTTATTTAAATTAATCAAGTCATTTTTTACGTTTTATCTCGTCTTATCTGGAACGAAAAAGAAGTTTTCAAATATTCTTAGTTTTTGGTTTTTGAAGATTAACATCGAATTAAGTTGGGAAGTTGAATTTCCGGTTCTTGAATTATCAAAGTGCGTATCGATTTACTTATTTTTGTAAGTATTTTTCTCGTCATGTTTTCATTATTGTAACACCCTGTATTCGAAAAAGACAAAAAATGCAGAGTTTGAGAAGTTGCAGGTGCAACCCATGGTTGCCACCCACTGAAACGACCCCAAAAATGCCCGAAAATGTGCTTCGGAAACACCTATAATTGTAATTTCCATATATCTCAAAATCCGTGCATGATTTCGGAAATTCGACTTCATATTCTTATTCAGGGGG
>JAJONZ010009218.1:0-42853 GCA_029582445.1 Solanum paucissectum | reverse complement strand
CATTACATCTTCTTCCTCAATCTCTCACCCATATTATCATCAGAAGCACGACCTGAATGGCGGCGCTTCCCAGGAACACGGGAAGAGTTTGGTGGCAGCATGTCTTCGCCGAATATGGCACTCATCACCACATCATCAATCGGTGTCGTAGGGGCAGACTCTGCCTCAGTCTCTGGGGAGCGAGAATTACAGCAACATCAGCACGGAGGCTCTCTAACTCCTTCTGGATGGTGTTCACATCAACGGTCGGGGTCGTCCTCTCCAGGACTCGCAACTCAAAGGCATCCAGGCGCTTATGAATGGCCTGGACCCTCTGGTCCATCATATGCTTCATTCTCTGCTCAACTCTCTCCTTGGACTCCGCTATAGCATGTTGCATCCATGGCCTCAAATACTGAAACATGGTGGACATTTGTGCCTCTAGCTTCTGTTCTCGAGCTAGAGGGATGGTGGTGGAACCGGAAGAATGACTGGCTCTAGAAGAGCTAGGGGCCTGACTAGCTATCAGAGACGGAGGAGCCTGGGCATTTACTGTAGTGGCTGGAAGGGCAATGTTATTATTCTGCATCTGCTCCACATATGCTACAAGATCATCGCCCAACAGTGGCACCTCAACCTGTGGCACCCTGCAAGGTGCAGCTACATTAGCCTCATCCCGAATAAGGCCGATATCAGGAGTCTTGGTTTCCTAAAACAACCTATCACAGTGCCACACTGGAACACCAGAGTCCCTGCAAAGCTAGAAAGCAGGGGAAGGGAAAAGTGGTGGTGGCCTTGAAGGCCCTCTCATGAATCACCGCAATCAGGATGTGGTCAAAATCTAACTCCAAACCGACAACCATAGCTACAACCATCACCACACGATCCCATGTGAGCACATTATCTGCCTAAGTATGGGACACACGGTTACACACTAGTAACCAGTAAAATTTGGCAAGAAAAGTCAGGGTTTCCTTCTTAATACCCAAACTTGGGGCCTGGACCCACTCGATGCGCTCTCCATCAGTAGCAAGATGTCGGACCAACCATCTCATAATGGACTTTCTCTGCTCGACATCCTTCTGATATGCTTTGCTTTGAATAATACTCATCTAATAGTCGAACTCTACTGTATTAATGGGCAGAGTCTGGTCCAAGTCATAGATGAACCTGCGGAGGGTGGTCTCGGAGATGTCCATAGAAAAACACCGAACTAGTGTAGCCTCAAGTGAAGGCTGAGCTGCGGGCTTGGCCTTCTTGGAGATGGACACTCTAATAGTGGTGGCATAGGAGGCGTAGAACTCCTTGAATATCTCCTCGTTGTACATACTTAGGGGACTTACCATCCACTCACACCTGTGTCTACGGAATATCCCCTTAATGACTGGAGCGGTTTGGAGGCTACCTGTTAGAACCCGACGCTCATCGGTGACTAATTGATCCATATTATCGTTCTCATTCAGCATGTGGGAATCTCTATATAACTTAAATTAGCCATCTACACACCATCAATTAGGCCCCTCAGCAACTGGTGCAGGCTTGGAACTGGGGGGCACTGGAATGTTACCTGCACTATCAGCCTAAGAAGGGAGGTGATGCTATTACAACTGGAGTCGGAGCTGGAGCCAGATTTGGAGCTAGCCGGTGATCCGATCGGTGTGGCCCCCTAATTAGACTGGGGACAGTGACCACGTTGGGAATCACCTACCGAGCTCGATTTCGTGTAGTGTGTGGAGAAGTGGGGGAAGTCCTGGTGGGAGGTGGAACGTACTCCACATCCGTATCCTCATCGATCAAGCACAAAGAAGGTGCTAAGGATTTTGATTAGCGTAAGTCAGAGCTTCCTTGGGGGACATCGTACCTGTCGAAGCTTAGTTAGTACCAAAACAAGAAAATAAAACACTTGGAAGAATTTTAGGACAAGAAACGAATCAAAACGAAAAACTAAAAAATTTATAGGCAGTAGCTGAATTGCCTACCCACGGTGGGTACCTTCGGTCCGTAGGTTAGAGTACCCAAAATTGGGTCTCTGATGTGGGAACCACGGATGTGTAGAATGGTCTGTCGATGGAACGACAGACCTTAGTCCACACCGTAGTTTGACACAACAAAATAATTTAGTGTGCTTCTGGCCCATGAACCTGACCTACAGTCCGTAGAATGACCTACGGTCCATAGACGGGGTCTCGTGGGTCAGGTTGTGCCAGGTTTAAGATGGTTCACTTCTGTCAATCATTTTCCTTCACCAATTTTAAACAACTTAGGCCTATACATGCATTTCAACAAGTAATATGGTAGTTAATCATCCTTAGGGTTCAAATTTTACCGAATTTCACAATATATCACACCGATACCCATGAACCCTAAGTCAAAACTTCCAATTTGGCCTATTAACTCGAATTATTCAGTTTTAAGTAATTACACACTGACATACCATCATACCAAGGGTGTTCTAGCATACAATTTCACATACAAACAAAAAATTAATAACCCAAGGTCAAATTCATTGTTGTGATTTCAAACTGAAACTATGAAAAATTTCAAAGTTTGGGAGAAATCAACATACCTTACAATTATACAAAAACGGTGAGTGTGTGATTGCAATAAAATTCTTATACCCTTTTGGCAAGCCTTTGACACCGAACCTGGACCGTGGAATCGCTGGGGAATGAGATGAGGGATTTGGAAGGGAGAAAGATGATTTGGGAATTTAGGGAAGTGAATGGGGAATGATATGGGAGTTATAGGAGTGATTAGGGGGATTTAGAGGGTTGAAAATGGTTGGGGGGATTTAGATGGACGTGGGAAGTGTTTTAAATTTGAATGGTTTTATTTAAAAGGGGGCTCGGGTCGGGACGGCAGAACCCTAGTTTTGGACCCACGAGACCCCGTCTACAGTCCGTGAGTCAACCTACGGACCGTAGGTCACTCTGAAACTTAGAACAATTAGGAAACTCAACATGGGGTCTACGGACGCCATTCACGGTCCGTGGATCGACCCACAGACAGTCGATGGAGTCTGTAGACCTTTGCACAACATTTTTTGCAGATTCAGCTTTTCATCCCTACACACGTAGCAACCATTCGGACTTTCTTTTTCTGGATAATTTTTAAACACGGGCCCTATGCTATATCTAGCCAACACTAATACAAAAATAAAACACCTATCAAAAGAGCTACAAAAATCAAAATACAAGAATAAAACTCCTATATCGAGAAGAAGACCCTATAGTTGGCTAGATTGTACATCTTGGGTTGTCTCCCAAGCAGCGCTTGATTTAACATCGCGGCACGATGCAGGCCCCTTGATTACTCAGACTTCGTCAAGATAATAGGCCTCAATCACTTATTTCACACTCTTCAATTTCCCCATGTAGACTTTGATCCTTTGCCCGTTCACCTTGAACCTTGTTCCCTTCTTGTTCTCGAGCTCGACCGCTCCATGTGGAAACACTTAAGTGACTTTGAATGGCCCGTTCCACTTGGAATTGAGCTTTCCAGGAAAGAAGCGCAACCTTGAGTTGAATTGAAGCACTAGATCAACCACAACAAATTCACACTTTTTAATCTTTTGATCATGATACTTCTTCATCTCCTCCTTGTACAGGGCTGAACTTTCATAAGCTTTTAGGCGAAACTCATTAAGCTCATTCATGTCATTCACTCTTTGACTTGATGCGACGCCCCAATCCAAATTCAACTTCTTTAGCGCCCACATAGACTTAGGCTCTAGCTCTACCGGCAAATTGCATGACTTCCCATATACAAGTTGGTACGGGGACATACTTATGGGAGTCTTGAATGCGGTGCGATAGGCCAATAGAGCATCATCAAGCCTCCTTGACCAATCAGTTCTATTGTCATTCACAGTCTTTGCAAGCTTTGCTTTATCTCATTGTTTGACACTTCAACTTGCCCACTAGACTGTGGATTGTAAGGAGTGGCTGCATTGTGATGGACTCCATATTTCTCTAGCAACGCCTTGAACAACTTATTACAAAAGTGGGAACCTCCATCGCTGATAATCGCCCTAGGTGTACCAAATCTGGAGAAGATATGCTTTTTCCGAAATGCGATGACACTTTTCCCTTCATTGTTTGGAAGCGCAATTGCTTCCACCCATTTCGACACATAATCAACCGCAACAAGAATATACTTCATCCCATGTGAACTAAAAAATGGACCCATAAATTCAAGGCCCCATACATCAAACAACTCAATCACCAATATCGAATTCATAGGTAGCTCTTGCCTCTTTGAAATTCCTCCTTCTCTTTGGCAATGATCACAATACTAGGCGAAATCATGAGCATCTTGGTGGATGGTAGGCCAGTAATACCCACACTACACGATTTTATGAGTAGTCTGAATACCACTATGATGCCCACCAACAGGCGATGAATGACACGCCTCTAGTATACTTATCATCTCGACCTCGGGCACACAACGACGAATAATCCCATTTGCATAAATACAGAACAAGTAAGGCTCATCCTAATAGAACTTCTTCACATCATGCATAAAAAAATTCCTTTGGTGAAACGACAAATCCAATGGAATGAGATCACTTGCACAGTCCACGAACCAAGGAATAAGATCAACAAATGGAGCCAATACATGTTGGTTTGGAAAATCATCATTAATTTCATCCCCATCTCCTAGCTTGAGCATAGCTTCCTCCTCTAATCTGGAAAAATGATCGGCAACTTGATTTTCGACCCCCTTTCTATCTTTTACCTCAAAATTGAATTCTTGCAGCAACAATACCCATCTAATCAACCTCGGTTTTGCATCCTTTTTAGTCATCAGATACCTCAATGCAGAATGGTCAGTATGCACTATGACCTTAGTACCAAGGAAGTAGGATCAAAAAATTTCGAATGTGAAAACCACAGCAAGGAGCTCCTGTTCAGTCACCGTATAGTTCTTATGAGCCACATTAAGAGCTTTCCTAGCATAGTAAATTGGATGAATAATCCTCTCTCGCCTCTATCCCAATACCACACCAAGCGCCACTCCACTCGCATCACACATCACTTCAAATGGTCGCCCCCAATCTAGCGAAATAATGATAGGTGCGGAAACTAGCTTTGCTTTCAACTCTCCAAATGCTCTCAGACAAGCATCGTCAAAATCAAATTTACACTCCTTTTCGAGCAATTTGCACATTGGGTGTACAATTTTGGAGAAATCTTTGATAAACCTCCTATAAAATCATGCATGCCCAAGAAAACTTCTCACCTTTAACAGAGATAGGTGGTGGAAGTTTTTCTATTACCTCAATTTTAACTCTATCAACCTCAATACCCTTCTCTGAAATCCGATGACCCAAAAATATCCCCTCTTTCACCATGAAGTGGCATTTTCCCCAATTGAGCACAAGATTCTACTCCTCACACCATTTCAGTACCTCGGTCAAATGCATCAGACCACCGTCAAACGATTCACCTACCACAGAGAAATCATACATAAATAACTCAATAGTGTCCTCTACCATATCTGAAAATATTGACATCATGCAACGTTGGAAGGTTGCTGGAGAATTACACAACCCAAATGGCATCTGTTTGAAGGCGAAAGTCCCATGTGGGCAAGTGAAGGTGGTTTTCTCTTGGTCTTCTGGAGAAAAGGAAATCTAATTGTAGCCCGAATAACCATCAAGAAAAAAATACCAACCCTTACCTGCAAGGCGGTCCAGCATCTGATCCATGAACGACATAGGGAAGTGATCTTTTTCTGTCCAAGCATTCAATTTCTGGTAGTCCATACATACTCTCCATCCAGTCACTTGGCGCATCAGAATAAGATCATTTTTTGTATTAGGAATCACACTAAACCCACCTCTCTTAGTAACACACTGAACATGACAAACCCAACTACTATTGGCAATGGGATATATGACTCCAGCATCCAACCACTTGATGATTTCCTTTTTCACTACCTTTTGCATAGGCGGATTTAGTCTCCTTTAGTGCTAGATACTAGGCTTGTGATCCGGCATGAGTTGGATTTTATGAGAACAAATGTCAGGAGGAATCCCAATAATGTCCGCAATAGCCCTCTTGAACCTCTTTAACACAGAAACCAATGCCTCAACTTGTACCTCACTCATATCTGTTGCAATGATGACCGGTAAAGTACCATCTCTCCCCAAGAATACATACCTCAAATGTGATGGTAGAGCCTTGAGCTCCAATTATAGAGCCTCTTCAACAAATGGTTTTGCGGGTGGAGAGTTGCAATTCTTCATATCTAACTCCAATTTCTTTAGTTTGGATCGGAATTTGAGCCTATCAAGTGCGGCAACTAATTCATCATAGTCTTCAATACCATCACCCTCAAAATTCACCATTACTGCTGCCAGTGCATCAACACCCAACCTCTCTTCAATAGACATATCAGAACCTCGATCCACAATATCATTCACCACTGATACTGACCTGCTTCATAGACCTACATATATTAAAAGTTACCTCTTCACTATTTAATCGAAACTTCATCTGCCCTCTCTCTATATCGACCAAGGCACGCCCAGTAGCAAGGAATGGTCTCCGTAGGATGATGGGAACCTCAAAATCAACCTCACAATCAAATATCACAAAATATGCCAAAAAAAGACTGCCATGCAATGCCCATCATTCTTCAAATTCTGGATGGTGTTGCTAGGAAGTGTGCCATGATGACGTGGGTTCACAGTTGTCACGACCCGAGCCTACACCCCAAACATGACATGGCGTATAAGACTCCAAAAAGTCTCATACAAGCTTCATAGTATGTCATCACATAAGATAATAGAAATAGTACGGAATTTAAAACTCTTTTAATCCATACAATCGAAACTTCATTTAAAACAGTGAGAGTCTACTTGTCTCATATGGCCATCTAAAAACATCTTTCAATCAAAAGTAGGGTCACGGCCCTTTACAATAGAAGTCTAACAAATATCTAGTACAATGAAGAAAATAAATGACAATGAAATACTTGTCCTCTGATCCATGAGGACATACCACAAACTTGATGAATAGTCAACTAAAGCTTGAACTAGAAGGAATAAACTCACATGCCGGAACCTACACTTTGTAGAAAAATAAAAGAAATATGGGTTAGCACATTTAATGTACTAAGTATGATAACCATGCAAAAACCATGCATAAAATGAAAATTTTGCTTAAAAATCATGTTATATACCAATTTGAGAAAACTTCATGAACGTAAGTATAAGAGGCATAATATACAAGCATAATCATCATAAAAGTCATTTCATCACATTAGAACATTCACCTCAAGCAACCCTAAGCTATACTTGTGCAACGTGAGGATAGCATCCCATACTACTATTCCCACTAAGTACCACTTTGAGGTCACCTTAAATGAACTTACCATTCTTCCTTTACATCTTTAAACAATACTCATACATAAAGAACATAAACATTTCATAAGTCATGACAAGGAAGTTACTCGTAATACAATCCAACTAAAGCATACATCATCACATTAAGAATATAAGTCAACATTCTTCATTAGCTCCACTTAGAGAATATTTATTCATTAGACATTAAAACATTGGAGAATCACAACATAGTCCTCTCAAAGCCTACTCATGCAATGCATGGAAGGCATCACATACTATCGGCTACACTTCATAGAACTTCTCAAGCAACCATAGTACGCATCTCATATGATGGGAATAAGCATTAATCGACACAGACCATGTGAGCTTAACATGGAATACCAGTGTCTATCCCATACCGTCAAAGGTTGGTCTACTTGTCTAAGGTAGGACCGGTAACATTTTAGCTTAGGTGGATCCATTAGCTAATAACCTATGCGGGCACATAGTCATGGGATAAGAAAGATGTTCATTGAAACCTGGAATAACATAGGGAGAGCTTCCATCTAACCATATCCTCTCGGTACTTAGCCTCCATTCCCATATAGTAGTTCATTCACATTAACATTGTACTTGAGAGGGCCACCAACATTAGGTCTACCGACCCAAAGTACATTACACATGAAAGGGACACCACCATTAGGTCTACCGATTCAAGGTACATTATGAGGATAGCTCATTGAATCATCAAGAAAGGTCCACCACCATTAGGTCTATCGATTCAAGGTTCATCATTTCACACATGAAAGGGCTACCAATATTAGGTCTACCGATTCAAGGTTTATCATCACATTAGTTTCTAGATTCATTATGAAGGGCTACAAAAATTAGGTCTACCGGTTCAAGATATAGCCTATAATACCTCATTAATCATTTATGAAAGGGCTACCAACATTAGGTCTACCGATTCATGTTCATTTAATCAAGATACATTAGTCACTCAAAAAGAGGATGCCTAAGCCTACCAATACAAGGTACTTCAATCAAGATCACATCTATTTATACAAGAACAGTATGCCTAAGCCTACCAATTCAAGATACATCAATCAACACTACTTTCATTTACACAAGAAGATGATGCCCAAGCCTACCAATTCAAGATGTAACATTACATTATAGAAACCCTTCACATTCTATCATCATCATTCATGAGTGTTAATTGAGAATAAGATTTCAATACTACCACAATTTCATTCTAAACATGATCATAATACTTTCATTGAGATCACACACATATACTTCACATTATGATCATACGTATATCCTTCATAATTTGCCCTTCAAAGCTATGAATCAATCTAAACCCAAACATATAGATTACTACATTAGATAAGGGGAATATCATAATTCAATAACTAATTCAATATAGACATAAACAACTCAACATTGTCCCATAATCAATCAACCCCAATTACAAACTTCCAATTTAGTATTTTGGGGGAAACATGGGTTAATAGGGGAAATACATCATAATACATCATTAATTCAAGAATTCATTCATAATTCATCGCATATTAACCAATGAAAACGTTTTGGAATTGAACCCATGCTTATATGGAAAACCTAACTTTTGGGGGGATTTTGGAATCTTGACATCATCTTTTGAGAGGGCTCCTTGAATGAAACTTAATCAAGGATGAAGACTACCATACCTTTATGGAAGAAACTACATGAAAATTGGGTGAGAGGTGAGATCTTGAGCTTGAAACCTCGACTCCTTCTTCTCCAATGGTGGTTTCTAGAGAGAGAATATTTGGAGAGGAGGGTAGTTTCTAATTTTGTGTTTTCAGAATAATGAATTGAAAAAAGAGTTTAATACTTTTAAAATCCTTAAATAACTCAAATAAATCAATAATAACCTTCCCCAACCCATAACTAATTAATTAGGAATTTACCCACCTACCCTTACCTTTGGCCGAATTGGACAGCTTTTACAGGTGGGACTCACGACACCAACCCACGGACTGTGAGTGGGGTGACACCTCGTACTGCACGTCCGTGATTTGGTTCAGAGACCCCTCACTTGGGGCGTTGACCTAAGGAAGCCATCCAAGGGGCATGGAATGACCTACGGGGCATAGGTCCCATCCGTAGCTCCCAATTTTTTGACAACTTTTGGCTAGTTGGGGCAGCCTTGGGGTTAGGCATTAGGGTACCCCTCAAGGACCCTTGGTTGGTCCTTGGGGGGTCATACCTTGACGTTTAACCCCTCAACCTATACTAGGGAACTCATTTTAACATTTCCAACCCCATGTCAAACTCAATAAACACACTCGTTAGGCTCTAGTTTCACCTACTAGTTTTCTGAGTCGTTACATTATCTCCCCCTTAGGAACATTCATCCTCAAATAAAACTTTAAACACTTTAGGGAAATAAAGAGTCAAGACTAGCAGCCCATCATGCATGAAACATCATAAACAATGCACAAAACTAGGAGGAAACATCAACTCCATCTCAAACATACACCATGCAACACAAGAAAGTAGGAACTACATCTACAAACTCATTATGCATGAAAACTTCAACATTTCTCATTTTATTGGAGGAATTACCTTCTCCAACTCAAATCATGCTCATCATAACATCATTAGGCACATTATGCAAATACTCTCAAAAGCATATTTAGGTATGTTCAACAATTCACCTTATGAAGCATATAGGCAACTTATACTAAATGCACATCAACATGAGGAACATAAATCATAAAAATTCATTTTCTCATCTAAACATGAATTCATCAAGAACATGCATAACATAAGAAGGCCATGGAAACACATAATCACACATGACTTCGAAATATGAAACAAGCTATAAGGAACTCTTGGTCTCAAGCTTGAATAGGAATAGAAGGAAAGAGATAAGGATATCACAACTCTCAACAACCTTACTATTCAACATATCATCTCCCCCTTGGGAGTAAACTCAAACTAAGGCTAACATGAAAATAACATAGGGACCTTAACAAGACATTCATAACCATAAGTATCTATCAACATACCGTTGCCTTCATCCGGAAGAGCTCATTTGTCCTCTCTAGCCCGAAGTACATAGAAATGATTTTTCTTTGGAGCATTAGGATCCGGGTAATTAAGAGAAGTTTGTTTGGCCTTTATTCCTTTGGTCGTAAGAGTAGGGCAGTCTTTCACTTGATGATCAATCTTTCCACAACCATAGCACTCATTAGTACCGGCTAGGCACTTCCCATAATGCTTGTTTCCACAATTGTGGTAAGTAGGTTTAGAAAATGGAGGTCCACTACCTTTCTCTTGGTTAACCCTAGGAGTGCTTGAAGAATCTTGATTAAAAGCTCTATTTTGAACCTTGGTTGACCGTGCTCAGCGGACCTAGTTCTCTTCATCTCCCTATTATTTTTCTTAATTTTGAACTCCTCAATTTGTTGAGCAAACACCATAAGCCTAGAGATATTCATGTAATCATGGAGCATTACCATACGACATTTTTCCTCAACTAGGTCGGACACACCCGTCACAAATCTACTCATCTCATCCCTTGGGTTAGACACCAAAAATGGATCATACTTAGACAATAGGGTAAATTTCAAGAAATACTCGTGCACACTCATGCTACCTTGCCTAAGGTTGATAAATTCTTCCACCTTAACCTCCATCTTCTCACGGGGAAAGAAACTATCAAGGAATACTTTCTTAAACACCTCCCCATCTATAGGACCCGCTCTTATCGACCTATTGCTCTTCCATTGAGTAAACCTAACTTGGGAAACATCCTTTAATTGGTAAGCGGCTAGTTACACTTTTTCTATAGAAGTCACCCCTATAGCATTCACTACCTTATACACCTCATCCAGAAACTCTTGGGGATCCTCTCCCACCTTGGAACCAAGAAATACCGAACGATTCATCCTCACACAGTCTCTCAACCTAGAAGCCATAGTACTCACAATAGGATTCACATGAGTCTCAACACCCCTGGTAGCTTGGGCCGTCATGGCTTGGGCTTGAGTAGTTACAGCTTGAGCCATCATCAAAAGAGCCGACCTAACTTCTTCATTGGACATAGCCGGAGGATCAACCGAAACTTGATTGCCTTGAGGAACTTGGTCACCTTTAGGGCCTTTGTGGAGGACCTACCTCATCACAATCTCCTCTTCCATCCTTCTTACGTTCACCCTTCTTGAATTTATATCCTGTAAACACAAGAGACGGGTTAGGAAAAGGATTTCATAGAGTTAAAACTCTAAGGAAAGACTTAAAGAGTAATGAAAGAAGTGAAGTTTCCTAACGTCTTATAGCCTTTCATTCATAAATGTGTTGCGATTCACACTCATGAACAAGACTCTACGCAATGTGGCGTGTGAGACATCAATCCTAAAAACCATCCCAAAACCTTGTGCTGTGATACCATATTTGTCATGACTCGGGCCTACACCCCGGACATGACACGGCGTACAAGACTCTGAAAAGTCTCATACAAGCCTCATAGTATGTCATCACATAAGATAATAGAAATATTATGGAATTTAAAACTATTTTAATCCAATCGAAAACAGTATTTACAATTGTAGAACTCTACTTGTCTCACATGGCCATCTAAAAACATCTTTGAATCAAAAGTAGGTTCACGGCCCTTTACAATAGAAGTCTAACAAGTGTCGAGTACAATGAAGAAAAGAAATGACAATGAAATACTTGTCCTCGGATCCATGAGGACATACCACAAACTTGATGAATAGTCAACTAAAGCTTGAACTAGAAGGAATAAACTCACATGCCGGAACCTACACTTTGTAGAAAAATAAAAGAAATATGGGTTAGCACATTTAATGTACTAAGTATGATAGCCATGCAAAAACCATGCATAAAAAGGAAATTTTGTTTTAAAATTATGCTATATGCCAATTTGAGAAAAATTCATGAACTTAAGTATAAGATGCATAATATACAAGCATAATCATCAGAAAAGTCATTTCATCACATTAGAACATTCACCTCAAGAAACCCTAAGCTATACTTGTGCAACGTGAGGATAGCATCCCATACTACTATTCCCACTAAGTACCACTTTGAGGTCACCTTAAATGAACTTACCATTCTTCCTTTACGTATTTAAACAATACGCATACATAAAGAACATAAACATTTCATAAGTCATGACAAGGAAGTTACTCGTAATACAATCCAACTAAAGCATGCATCATCACATTAAGAATATAAGTCAACATTCTTCATTATCTCCACTTAGAGAACATTTATTCATTAGACATTAAAACATTGGAGAATCACGACATAGTCCTCTCAAAGCCTACTCGTGCAATGCATGGATGGCATCCCATACTACTGGCTACACTTCATAGAATTTCTCAAGCAACCATAGTACGAATCTCATATGATGGGAATAAGCATTAATCGACATAGACCATGTGAGCTTAACATGGAATCCAGTGTCTATCCCATAGCGTAAAAGGTTGGTCTACTTGCCTAAGGTAGGACCGGTAACATTTTAGCTTAGGTGGATCCACTAGCTAATAACCTATGCGGGCACATAGTTATGGGATAAGAAAGATGTTCATTGAAACCTGGAATAACGTAGGGAGAGCTTCCATCTAACCATATCCACTCGGTAGTTAGCCTCATTCCCATATAGTAGTTCATTCACATTAACATTATTGTACTTGAGAGGGCCACCAACATTAGGTCTACCGACCCAAAGTACATTACATATGAAAGGGCCACCACCATTAGGTCTACCGATTCAAGGTACATTATGAGAATAGCTCATTGAATCCTCAAGAAAGGGCCACCACCATTAGGTCTATCGATTCAAGGTTCATCATTTCACACATGAAAAGGCTACCAATATTAGGTCTACCGATTCAAGGTTTATCGTTGTTGACAGCCAATTTTGGACCTCCACAATATAAATTAATTATTTCGAGCTTCTTCAATTTCAGACAACTTAAAATAATTAGTTTTATAAAATTTCAAAAAAATAATATAGTTTGCAAGTTATTTTAAATAGTTTTGTCACTTTTTATAATTCTTAGCTAATATTTATGTTTTACATAATTACGTATATAATTAGTATATTTTATGATTATTTGAAAATCATATCAAAAGATTTCTACATTATTAAAATAAATATTTTATTAATTTAGTTTAGTATTATTTATATTTGCAATTTTTGAGTTATTTAAATTGGTTAGTTTATAACTAAGTTAATTATTTTATTTTGTTAAGAATAAGAAGCTCTTTAATTAATTCATATTAATTCATCTTGTTTAAGATTTGGCCAAAATTCTCCGATTAAATTCGATTTTAACGAAATTCATAATTCAATTGGCTGAAATCACAAGCCATTTGGTTATTTAAAAAATGACCAATGCTTTCACTACTTGTCGTACCATTTAAAGGATCAAATTATGGGCCTGTCTTGCCTCTTTTCAGCAGCCCAGCAGACCCAATTTAATATTTCCCAACCCACTTTCAAATTCAAAAGCCCACCAGCAATACAAACAAATTTCCAAATACCCAACCCATTCAATACAACAGCAGTACCAAACGACCCCTGTAAGTTTTGGTCTTCTTCTTCACGCAGTAACGAGCAGAAACCCAGCAACGCTGTAGCCAGAAACGAACCAGCAGCCCAGAAATCACGTCCAGCAGCCCAGAAATCACGTCCAGCAGCCCAGAAATCACGTCCAGCAGTCCAGATGCAAACCCAAAAACTCGAAACTCCAGCAAATCGACCCCAGCGACCCAGCGACAGCGAGTCCAGTCCAATCGCGCGCACCCGCGATTCCAATCCAGTCGCAGCGTCGTCTGCTCCCGTCCCTCTCGAACAGTACGGTAGCAACAGCACGCGGCTGTCCCATTTCCTTTTTCGGAATGGGACGAATTTTCAGAGAAAAAGTTGTATCTCTTTAATGGTGAAAGCTTCTTCTTTTTTATTAGTTTGAATTCGAATTGGAAATTCAAATTCAATCCGGTTTCCCCCCTTTTCAATTCTTATTTTCTCTCTATATAAACCCGTCTCTTTTACTATTTCACGGGGGGAGGCAGATTTTTTTTGAGTTGAAATTTTAGAGCAAAGAAACATTGAGAAGTAGCGAGAAAGCAAAAAGAAAAATTGAGGTCTCATATTTAAGAAAGTTGAATACGGTCTTCTAGTCAAGAGTTCTTGGAGGGGTCTCTGTTCGAAGTCGATTCAGACATTTGTTTGAAGTTCTCAGAACTCTTCTTTGGTGGTAAAGTCGCAGTTCTTCAGCTCGTCTCACCCCTAGTATCGCTGCCCAGAAGAAGGTAACATGTCCTTCTCAATAGCACTCTCTTCGCCCCTTTTCCTTTTCGGGTTGACATTTCTGATATTGAAAAATATGTATTCGCTGGCCATTTGTTTGTTAAATGTTAGTTAGATGATGATATTAGTATAGTGTGTGGGTTCTTGGCTGATTTTGCAGTTTAGTTTTGGAGGCCTAGCTAAAATTTCCTTTGATTTTATTGGTCTCGTATTTGAATCGGCTGGTTATGATTTTCCTAATCGAAACATATTTTAAATGGCCGGCTACTGTCGCGTATCTATTTTTCTGATAGATATGAGAGTCTTAGTAGCCAGCTAGTGTGAGGGGTTCTTGTAGTATCTTCTTGTCATTCTTTCTTTCACTTCGACTTGAGCTAAGGTTTAGGCTATTTTCAAGTTCATTTGGTCTAAATTTGGATATGCTGTACATTTTGCTTGAGCTGGTTGTGGTTTAGTTGAATATTACCAATGTGTTTAGAAAAAATGTTGCAGTTGAGCAGTCTGTTATTGTTCTTGGTGACTTATAGATGTGTTCCATCTAGTTTAAAGCTGTCCTATTCGTCTTAATTGATTTTCATAAGTCACGTGCTTTGAGTTAGTGTTTGGCGTCCAATGTTGAATTGTTCGTTCTTTCACCTCAAATTGGAAGAATGAAGCAAGACAACAATATTCCAATTTCATTTAGTGTCTTTACATCTACCGTTTCGGATTTTTAGCTGAGTGTTTAAACCCTTTCGATTTGAAGTACCGCTTTCTGCCCATGTGAGTGTTTCAAGACTGATGTCTTGTATGTGATAAATTGGTCGAGTCTCCTGTTTGGTTTGAGCTAAAGTCTTCCTATGATATAGTAGTGTTAACTTATATGATTTTTTTTTTTTAATTTTTTATCTTTTTTAGCAAATTCATTTCCAATTCTTTGTTCGGATCTGCTTTAGTTTATTTCTCTAAATTGAACATAATTTGTTAAAGCATGTGGTATCTTTTTTTTTCTTATTTAATAAGTATTGGTTGTTTTAGGCGTCTTAGTATTTTCCTGGAAGCACGCTTTTCTCTTCTTCTTTTTCCCTAGAAACTAAGTGTTAGTGTTGATGTGTAAAGTCTTCTTCTCTTATTTAACCCGGTATAAGCAAATGGTATAATTAAGCATATGCCCTTCGTATAATTTGACCAATTTTCTGGCAGTGATATTTAATTATTTAGACATACCAAAGAAGCTTAGTTATGGCATTTGCTTGTTCATGAATGTTTCTCTGTCAATGCAATAGCTTGGAGTAATCAATGTATCTGTACTTATGTGTTTTTTTTTTTTTTTTGGTTTCAATTGTACATGAAAAATCCTTGTTTCATTTCCCTTTAGTGGTGTAGTTTCATTTCATTTCTTTATAATGTCGTCATCAAAATATTAATCTTTTTTTTTTTTGTTTTGTTTTTTTTTGTTTTGTTTGTTTGTTTTGTGTGTAAAATATGCCCGAGTTCACCAAGAACTCACTCCTTTCCTTGCATTTCGGAAAAGCCATAAAGGCTCAACCATCTTTATCGAGTCAGCCGACTAAAAATCGATGAACAGGTCTCGAAGGTGGAAGGATGTGAAAGCGGAGGACAATTGAAAGAGTGGGCCTTCTTTATACAAAAAGTGTATTTTGTTATCTTGGGCCTAAACCCACTTATTTGTTATTATATTGTTAGAATTTAGGACAGGTGGCGAGAATTGGGCCTTTTGGCCCAAAATAGAATTAGGCCCAAGTGTTGGTCCAGGCGGACAGAAAAACCAAACTTGGGCCCGAGTCTCTTTCTCTCTTTATTTTATTGTGTTCGTTTATTTGCTAATAATTGCTATTGATTTTAAGGTTTCAAGAAATTCAAACCCCCAGAAGACGCCCGTTTTGAAATAATCGCTTAACTAAATTATTCGCCTCCTACTTGATAAAAAATAAGTAAATAAAATAAATAAGTTTACAAAATACTTCACTTAAATAATATAAATATTTTTCTATTTCTCCCTTAAAATGATCCTAACTATAAAAATGGTTCAGTTTTGCAATTCAAGCTAAGTCAAAACTATTTTAGCCAAATAATTAATTATCGGACAACCGCGTGTTAGCGGTCATTTTGGATGCTTTCAAATCCTTCCCGAAATGCTAATAAGAACCCCCGAACCCCTTTAAATATTTTCATTAGATTTCTGTTTTAATCTTTTGAAAAAATAGTTTTCTTGATTTTTCTTAAAAATTAAGTGGCGACTCTTAAAACCAGTCCATAGTCTTAAATAATATTTTTTATAATAAAACAGAATGGCAACTCTGCTGGGGACTTGAATGGGTTCTAACCTTAAGATTAACTTATTTGGCTATTTGTTTAAATTGCTTACTTGTTTCATTTCTTGTATATTATAAACTGTTGCATTTCATGGCATCCGATTCCGCCAAATGGCAAATAGTTTGCATTAGGAGAAAGGGTGATTACGTGGCTTTCCACGATTGTCCTTCAGAAAAAACCACCTTTGAATTCGTTGGAAGTGATAAACGAATAGTTGGCTTGTGGTCATCCAACGTCGTTTATTATACTTCACCCCGTAGTTTATCCAACTCGGGTTCCCGGTCTTTCAAAAACCAACTCTTAGTCAACTAGCGTAGAGCAAAAACCGAATCCCTTTAGTGCATTGAACTAAGATGACCCAACACCCAAGGTGTGTTGGGTCCATTAGAGAGACCACCTTGAATCCAAAGAGGCCCACGGCTTAAACGGACGATCATACTTACATGTTCAAATTTGAAGGATGTATAAGTTATTTGAAAAATCATTGTCCCTTTGGGTAAGGAGTAGATTATAACTTATTCTAGTCGAAGAGAGAGATTTACAAGCTACTAGTCCATCCAAAGGCGTCGACATTTGGAGACGGCAAGAAGTTCAAGAAAGATGGATTTTCCATGAAGGCATAGCTTAAGATTGTACCCCTGCGCGGGACTAATTATTTTGTATCCCCATTTCCCCTATTATGTATCCCCATTCAGTTTATTCACAAAATTTGTATACATTTGGGTTTTTGGGGCATTGGGTTGTTTCAAATGACGGTATACATCCTTCAAATCGTTAGGCCTACCCTTGGCATAAAAGGGTCACATATTTGTTTAGAACGCGCAATATTTGTTTGCGTGCTACATGATTAACTGCTTGTGCGAATATGTTGCTTCCTTTGGAGATATTCTAGCTCACTCCTCTTCGAATTTTTTTTAGAACCCCTATGCATAAATATCAAGTCACTATCAAAAGTACGTCCAAATACTCTTCGAGTCTTTAGTTTCCCAACAAGAATCAAACTTCTTTTTCAAATTCTAAATCTTACTTTCTCATCTCGGAAAAAGGGTCAATTTGTCATCTCAACTCAAAAAGAGATTCAAGGCGGTCGAACTACGTAGGACCTGAATTCTCTTTTGTGAGATACGTAGGCAGCCTCTTAAGATTCGGTCCTAATTTTTGAGAATTTTTTTTTTTTTTCTCTTTCTTTCCACTCTTGCACGGAGATTGAAAGTTCATCTCAATCGAAAATAAGAAGTACGACAATGACGATACAATCAACTTTGTCTCGACTCAAGTCGACTTTTCTGATTCACTAATCTTAAAATCAAATAGACAAATTCCTGTCTATTTAGTCATTCTCTATATATGTGGGCTAATTTATCTTCAAATGAAGTAACTCTTATGTGTTTACAGTAATGTGTGTGATATCTTGTATTATTTATCATCGACACAGACTAACACATTTGCCTTTGAGTTATTTTTCTTTGTCAGGTACTCAAAACTGATCTGTGTTGAGAAAATGGCTGAACACCCATACTTCACAAGGTCCAAAGACCCCAAAGATTCCTTCTCCGACCAATGTTTGTCAAAAGGCAAAGAGAAAATGGTTGAAAATGTTGAGAATACTGATTTGAATGAAATTACTGTGAATGACCCTATCATTGTTGAACAGAACAAGTTGATTGCACAATTGTTTCAACAAATTGCTGAAATGAGGGCTGAAATGGACAAGACCCAAGATTTGACAAATCTGGCTATCATTGCCAACACTCCTACTCCAGACAACGGAAGGCCTCCACTCCATTTTCCTACTTCTGATCTAATAGCCGAACATTTTCCAATTGATTCATCCACCGCCACGATTCCAAAACCTCCCATCATCGACTTAACCACCCCTAACCCACATCATGCTAGCTCCTCACACCAAAAATTACCTACTCCTCAAAATCCAAATACCAATATTTTCTAGAATTTTCCTCCGATCCATCAAATCCCTACTCAAATTGTCCAAAACCCATTTACCACTCAATCCACACCTTTGAAAACCGCATTTCATCTTCCAATATCGCCTAAATTATACCCTCCCTTTACCACACATTTTGAACCCGATCATTATGAGAAGAAGGAGAAGGAGTGGAAGGTCATAAAAGGAAAGGCTGAGCAATGCATCAGAGATGAAGTTATGAATGCAATCAAGGACTTTCAATACACCCCAGACATTGTGGGGTTGAATTATGAAGATTTGGTTCGTCATCCACATTTGGAGCTTCCAGAAGGCTTTAAAGTACCAAAATTTGACACTTTTAGTGGAGTTGAAAATCCTTTGACTCATTTGAGGGCGTATTGTGATCAACTTATTGGGGTAGGAAAAGATGAAGGTTTGTTAATGCGACTCTTTAGTTGAAGTTTGAAAGGAGAAGCTTTGGAATGGTTTATTTCTAAAGAAATCAAGCAGTGGCCAAGTTGGAACGCTTTGGCTAAAGACTTCATCGAAAGGTTTGGTTACAATGTAGAGTTCATCCCTGATCGATACTCTTTAGAGAGAATCAAACAGAATTCAACTGAAAGCTATCGAGAGTATGCCTACCGCTGGAGAAGAGAGGCCGCAAGGGTTAGGCCTTCCATGACCGAGAAAGAGATTATTGAAGCCTTTGTGCGCATTCAAGAGCCGGAGTACTACAATAGAATGTTGCTCATTTTAGGAGGAAAGTTCAGTGAGATAGTCAAAATTGGTGAAGCTATTGAAGATGGTCTCAAGACCGGGAAAATCATCCGAATGACTCCCCAAGATGAATCCTCGGGACTATTAAGAAGGAAAAGGGAAGATGTTTCTTCTATCTCATTTGAATCGAGACAAAAATCAAAGAGACATGCTGGTCTCCATGTTCGAAAGTCTTTACCATCCAAAACCTACCCTTTAGCTCCACAAAATCCTTACCCCATCAAACCAAATTTCCAAACTCCATCACCAAATCATCCAAATTACCAAGCTCCATTACCAAATTACCCAAATGCTCAATCAAGTTACCAGGCTGCATTGCCAAATTACCCAAATGCCCCTCATAGCTACCAAGCTCCACAATACCAAAATTTCCAAAATCCTCTCAGTTACCGCCAAGTACCTCCATCTTCACGAGATAATTACAATCTTTCTTGTCAGGAGTTTTTGAAGAAACCTTCTCGAGTCTTTACTCCTTTGGTTGAAAGTCGAACCCAACTCTTTGAGAGATTGAAAGGGGTTGGTTTGATGCGAACAATTGATCCAAAAAATGTCAATGTCAATTCCAGACATTACCGACCCGATCTTTATTGTGCTTACCATTCAGGAGGTGCTGGACATACCACTGAGGATTGCATCAACTTGAAGCATAAAATTCAGGACTTGATTGATCAAGGAATTGTCACCTTTCCAACGGTCACTTCCAATGCCAATGGTAATTCATTGTTGAATCGTGGGGGATCCACTAGTGGCATGATTGACCCAGAGTCTCAAGCACCTCCCTGTCTAAACACTCCAAATTAATTTCAAATGCATCTGCCTCAACAAGGTCATTATGATCCTTCTCGTCCGAGATTCAAGAAGAAACCTGCTCGAAAGTTTACGCCGCTCATTGAAAGTCGAACAAAGTTGTATGAGCGATTAACTGTGGCAGGTTTTATTCATCCAGTTGGGCCCAAGACTGTTGATAATAGCTCTAAATTCTATCGAGCGGATCAAAGGTGTGCGTATCATTCCAACAGTGTTGGGCATGATACTGAAGACTGTATTAATTTAAAGCATAAGATACAGGACTTGATCGACCGGAAAGTGGTCGAGACCACTGTAACCAACGTCAACAGTAATCCTCCACCGAACTATAGAGGTGC
This sequence comes from Solanum paucissectum, assembly GCA_029582445.1. Classification (NCBI taxonomy): domain Eukaryota; kingdom Viridiplantae; phylum Streptophyta; class Magnoliopsida; order Solanales; family Solanaceae; genus Solanum; species Solanum paucissectum. The sequence continues at coordinate 22,043 of JAJONZ010009218.1, read as the reverse complement.
CACTATTAATATGATAGAGACGGATGATGAGGGGTGCATGGTAAAGGTGATAGTTCCGGCTGGAGCTGACAACCTCGGGAAAGTTGTAGCTTGTCCGAGCATAAATGAGAAACTCAATTTTACGAGCATGAAACCCTATCAAGCTTCTATTTCTGCGTCAAGAGAGGGTCAGAACAAGAAGGGGATTAATCATGTTCCACCAAAGTTTGTGCCTCATTTATGCCAGTCCTTTCTGGTAGGGGAATATGTCCATGATGACGATCTTGGAGAAGGGATTGGGGACCTTTGTGAAGAAGGTGATGCTGCGCCTAAGAAGATGATCGAGACACCAAGCATACGAGATGCCGAGCCAATGGAGAAAGTTCTTAATTGGACTTCCACTCCGCTCTTGATTCCTCGTTCATCTTGATAGACAAAGATGAATCTTATGCTATTTTAAAAATTGGTGGTGGTCCGAATGAGGCCTGGAACCAACCTTTTATGTCATTTTAATTGATTATGTTTTAATTTCCCTCGTGATGTTTTGAAAAAGGCAAAATGGCCCATGGTCATAGCCAAAGTTCGTATTTCCTTATTTTTGATGAAAGCATGTTCTATTGCGAAAATTTATTTTGCTTGCTTTAATTTTTCTATCTAACGGTCTTTGTTTTTTATTTTCTGTAAAAATATTTTTTTTAAAAACCTGTCAATACCATGTCATGTCACAAGCTGAAGGAACAAAATGGGGTAAATGAAGATGGGTTTGAAGAGCATGACGAGGAGATCATGATATTCGAACACCTTGTCAAAGATTTGAAACAGTTCGAGAACCCGAATAAGTTGAATCTGGATGAGACAAAAACTGTAAATCTGGAAAAGGATGACTGTGTCAAAGAAGTCAGAATTGGGGTCCATCTGAGAGAAGATACGTAAAGAGAATTCAATAGTTCACTTGGAAAATACATCGATGCATTCGTTGGATCACATGCTGTGGTTGAACATAGGCATTCATCTCAAGTTTCCAATCCACGTAGATGCTATCAAGAGCTATGATATTTGAAGATTCAGAGTTTCTTTTATTTCTTTCCCTGTAATCGAATCATTTGTTTGTAACCGTTTTATGTTTTAAAGTTAGAAAATTATCTTTTGTAATGAACTACGTGTGACCTGAATTCTCAAGTATGAGATACGTAGGCGGCCTATGTCGGCTTCGGTCACCCCTTCATATATTTTCAATATTTCTCCTTTGTAGTTGAACTACGTTCGACCTGAATTCTCAAGAATGAGATACGTAGGCGGCCTTTGTTGGCCTCGGTCGGTTTCTTTGTAATTTTCTTATTTTTGTTAGTCCTCAATAGGGGGAACTACGTTTGACCTGATTCCTGCCTCAACGGGATACGTAGGCGCCACAACGGCTCGGTCATATCTCCCATAGGATTTCTATTTTTCTTTACAATAGAAACGGGGACAGAATTTTTGAGAGAGACTCAAAAATTCTCAAGAAGAAGATTTCTCCAACAAGTCAAGACTGAAGATATATTGAGAGTTGCAACTGGGACATAATTTTTGAGAGGATCTCAAAATTTCTACAAGTCATATATCAACAATTCGAGTTACTCCAAGGCATCTAACTCGGACAAAGATTTTTTAGGAAGGCCTCAAAAATTTATTCAAGCGTAACCAAAAGTTTGTAGATAATTTTGAACATTTAGAGCATGATTGAAAGTTCAGAGCTAACTTCAAATGATCCCTGACATCGTTAAAGTTCATAATCAACTTCAACAATCTCCCGCGTCGTTGGATTTCAGAGTCAACTACAAAACTTCCCAATTATAGTAGATTTCAGAAGGACCGTGTTAGAAATTTCCTAAGCTTTAAGGATTTTTGAATTCTCCAGAACAAGCTATCGGACTCACCAAAGTTTCGAACCGAGGGTGTCGTTCATTTAAGCTTGACGTGACATGATACTTGGCAGTGACCCTTTTCAATTACAGCTCTTTGAAAACCTTTTTCTTAAAGATTTTATCTACATGTTTCAAATATTTTTGCATAAAATGTTTTGACTTGTCTATCCAGAAGCAAGAGATCGGAGCGATCAACTGAAGATAGCAAGATAAGTAACAAGCGTTTGAAGAACTCAACACAGATCAGTTTGTTTTAAAAATTAATAATTTTTTTGTGGATGCAGGTTTATAAGTTTGCCTCAAGATCATCATATTCCTCCATTCAATGAATATGGAAAAGTCAAAAGGGCGAGGAGCTCCCCAAAATTGACAACTTTTCTGTGGATGCAGGGAAGTCATTGAAGTTTTTCAGTAGAAAAAGAAACAGTTCAAAATACGACGACACCTCGTTTAAATCCCCAACAGAATGGCACCGGTTCAATACATAGCCTATAATACTTCATTAATCATTTATGAAAGGGCTACCAACATTAGGTCCACCACTTCATGTTCATTTAATCAAGATACAGTAGTCACTCAAGAAGATGATGACTAAGCCTACCAATTCAAGGTACTTCAATCAAGATCACATCCATTTATACAAGAACAGGATTCCTAAGCCTACCAATTCAAGATACATCAATCAACATTACTTTCATTTACACAACAAGAGGATCCCCAAGCCTACCAATTCAAGATGTAACATTACATTATAGAAACCCTTCACATTCTATCAACATCATTCATGAGTGTTAATTGAGAATAAGCTTTCAATACTAACACAATAGCATTCTAAACATGATCATAATACTTTCATTGAGATCACACATATATACTTCACATCATGATCATACATATATCCTTCATACTTTCCCCTTCAAGGCTATGAATCAATCAACACCTAAACATATAGAATACTACATTAGATAACGGGATTATCATAATTCAATAACTAATTCAATATCGACATAAGCAATTCAACATGATCCCATAATCAATCAACCAAAATCACAAACTTCCAATTTAGTATTTTGGGGGAAACATGGGTTCATTGGGGAATTCATCATTAATTCAACAATTCATTCATAATTCATCACATATTCACCTTTGAAAACGTTTTGGAATTGAACCCATGCTTAGATTGAAACCCTAGCTTTTGGGGGGATTTTGGAAACTTGAAATCATCTTTTGAGAGGGCTCCTTGAAAGAAACTTAATCAAGGATGAAGACTACCATACCTTTATATAAGAAAATCGACGAAAATTGGGTGAGAGGGGAGATCTTGAGCTTCAAACCTTCACTCCTTCTTCTCCAATGGTGATTTCTAGAGAGAGAATATTTGGAGAGGAGGGTAGTTTCTAATTTTGTGTTTTGAGAATAATGAATTGAAAAAACGAGTTTAGTACTTTTAAAATCTAGAAATGACTCTAATAAATCAATAATAACCGTCCCCAACCCATAGCTAATTAATTAGGAATTTACAGGTGGACTCATGACACCAACCCACGGACTGTGAGTGGGGTGACACCCCATACTGCACGTCCGTGGTTTGGTTCAGAGACCCCTCACTTGGGGCCTTGACCTAAGGAAGCCATCCAAGGGGCATGCTATGACCTACGGGGAATAGGTCCCATATGTAGCTCCTAAGTTTTTGACAGATTTTGGCTAGTTGGGGCAGCCTTGGGGTTAGGCTTTAGGGTCACCCTCAATGACCCTTGGTTGGCCCTTAGGGGGTCGTACCTTGACGTTTAACCCCTAAACCCCTCAACCTAAACTCGGGATCTCATTTTACCAATTTAAAACACATATCAAACTTAATCAACACACTCGTTAGGCTCTAGTTTCACCTACTAGTTTTCCGAGTCGTTACATTATCTCCCCGTTAGGAACATTCATCCTCAAATGACACTTTAAACACTTTAGCGAAATAAATGCTCAAGACTAGCATCCCATCATGCATGAAACACCATAAAGAATGCACAAAACTAGGAGGAAACATCAACTCCATCTCGAACATACTCCATCCAACAAAAGAAAGTAGGAACTACATCTACAAACGTATTATGCATGAAAACTTCAACATTTCTCATTTCATTGAAGGAATTACCTTCTCCAACTCAAATCATGATCATCATAACATTATTAGGCACATTATGCAATTACTCTCAAAAGCATATTTAGGTATGTTCAACAATTCACCTCATGAAGCATATAGGCAACTCATACTAAATGCACATCAACATGAGGAACATAAATCATAAAAACTTATTTTCTCATCTAAACATGAATTCTTCAAGAACATGCATAACATAAGGAGACCATGCAATCACACATGACTCCAAAACATGCAACAAGCTATAAGGAACTCTTGGTCTCAATCTTGAATAGGAATAGAAGGAAAGAGATAAGGATATCAGAACTCTAAACAACCTTACTATTCAACATACCATCTCCTCCTTGGGAGTAAACTCAAACTAATGCTTACATGAAAATAACATAGGGACCTTAACAAGACATTCACAACCATAAAGATCTATCAATATACCGGTGCCTTTATCTGGAAGAGCTCATTTTTCCTCTCTAGCCCGAAGTACCTAGAAACGATTTTTCTTTGGAGAATTAGGATCCGGGTCATTAAGAGAAGCTTGCTTGGCCTCTATTCCTTTGGCCGTAGGAGTAGGGCAATTTTTCCCTTCATGATCAATCTTTCCACAACCATAGCACCCATTAGTATCGGATAAGCATTTCCCATAATGCTTCTTTCCATAATTGTGGTAAGTAGATTTAGAAAATAGAGGTCCACTACCTTTCTCTTGGTTAACCCTAGGAGTGCTTGAATAATCTTGATTAAAAGCTCTCTTTTTGAACCTTGGTTCACCTTCCTCATCGAACCTAGTTCTCTTCATCTCCTTATTTTTTTTATTAATTTTGAACTCCTCAATTTGTTGAGTAAACACCATAATTCTAAAGATTATTCGTGTTATCATGGAGCATTGTTGTACGACATCCTTACTCAACTAGGTCGGACACACCCGTCACAAATCTACTCATTTCATCCCTTGGGTTAGACACCAAAGATGAAGCATACTTAGACAATAAGGTAAATTTCAAGGAGTACTCGTGCACACTCATGCTACCTTGCTTAAGGTTGATAAATTCTTCCACCTTAGCATCCCTCTTCTCACGGGGAAAGAACCTATCAAGGAATGTTTTTTTAAACACCTCCCCATCTATAGGACCCACTCCTATCGACCTATTGCTCTTCCATTGAGTAAACCAAACTTGGGCAACATCCTTTAATTGGTAAGCGGCTAGTTCCAATTTTTCTATAAGAGTCACCCCTATAGCATTCACTACCTTATACACCTCATCCACAAACTCTTGGGGATCCTCTCCCACCTTGGAACCAAGAAATACCGGAGGATTGATCCTCACAAAGTCTCTCATCCCAGAAGTCATACACATGAGTCTCAACACCTCAAGTAGCTTGGGACGTCATGGCTTGGGCTTGAGTAGTTACGGCTTGAGCCATAATCAAAAGAGCCGACCTAACTTCTTCATTAGACATAGTCAGAGGATCAACTGGAACTTGATTGCCTTGAGGAACTTGGTCACCTTTAGGACCTTGGGGAGGAACTCCCTCATTCATAATCTCCTCTTCCATCCTTGTTGTGTTCGCCCTTCTTGTATTCATATCCTATACACACAAGAGAAGGGTTAGTAAAAGGACTTCATAGAGTTAAAACTCTAAGGCACGACTTAAAGACTAATGAAAAAAGTGAAGTTTCCTAACGTCTTATAGCCTCTCATGCATAAATGTGTCGCGATTCACACTCATGAACAAGACTCTACTCGACGTGGGATGTAAGACATCGATCCTAAAAACCATACCAAAACATTGTTCTTTGATACCATATTTGTCACAACCCGAGCCTACCCCCCGGACGTGACACATCGTACAAGACTCTGAAAAGCCTCATACAATCCTCATACCATATCATCACATAAGATAATATAAATAGTACGGAATTTAAAACTCTTTTAATCCATACAATCGAAAACATCATTTAAAACAGCGAAAGTCTACTTGTCTCACATGGCCATCGAAAAACATCTTTGAATCAAAAGTAGGGTCACGGCCCTTTACAATAGAAATCTAACAAGTGTCTAGTAAAATAAAGAATTGAAATGACAATGAAGTACTTGTCCTCGGATCCATGAGGACATACCACAAACTTGATGAATAGTCAACTCAAGCTTGAACTAGAACGAATCAACTCACTTGCCGAAACCTACACTTTGTAGAAAAATAAAAGAAATATGGGTTAGCACATTTAATGTACTAAGTATGATAGCCATGCAAAAACCATGCTTAAAAATGATATTTTGCCTAAAATTCATTCTATATGCCAATTTGAGAAAACTTCATGAACATAAGTATAAGAGGCATAATATACAAGCATAATCATCATACAAGTCATTTCATCACATTAGAACATTCACCTCATGCAACCCTAAGCTATACTTGTGCAATGTGAGGATAGCATCCCATACTACTATTCCCACTAAGTACCACTTTGAGGTCACCTGAAATGTACTTACCATTCTTCCTTTTTATCTTTAAACAATACTCATACAAAAGGAACATAAACATTTCATAAGTCATGACAAGGAAGTAACTCATAATATGCATCATAACATTAAGCATATAAGTCAACATTCTTTATTACCTCCACTTAGAGAACATTTATTCATTAGACATTAAAACATTGGAGAATCACAACATAGACCTCTCAAAGCCTACTAGTGCAATGCATGGATGGCATCCCATACTACCACCCACATTTCATAGAACTTCTCAAGAAACCATAGTACGTATCTCACATGATGGGAATAATCATTAACCGACATAGGCCATGTGAGCTTAACATGAAATCCGATGTCTATCCCACACCGTAATGGGTTGGTCTACTTGCCTAAGGTAGGACCGGTAACATTTTAGCTTAGGTGGATCCACTAGCTAAAACCTATGTTGGCACATAGTTATGGGATAAGAAAGATGTTCATTGAAACCTGGAATAATGTAGGGAGAGCTTCCATCTAACCATATCCACTCGGTACTTAGCCTTCATTCCCATAGAGTTGGTCATTCACATTAACATTATTGTACCTAAGAGGGCCACCAAAATTAGGTTTACCGACCCAAAATACATTACACATGAAAGGGCCACCATTATTAGGTCTACCGATTCAAGGTTCATCATTTCACACATGAAAGGGCTACCAACATTTGGTCTACCGATTCAAGGTTTATCATCACATTAATTTCTAGACTCATCAAGAAGGGATACCAACATTAGGTCTACCGGTTCAAGACATAGCCTAGAATACCTCATTAATCATTTATTAAAGCGCTACCAACATTCGGTCTGCCGATTCATGTTCATTTAATCAAGATACATTAGTCACTCAAGAAGAGGATATCTAAGCCTACCAATTAAAGGTACTTCAATCAAGATCACATCCATTTATACAAGAAGAGGATGCCTAAGCCTACCAATTCAAGATACATCAATCAACATTACTTTTATTTACACAACAAGAGGATGCCCAAGCCTACCAATTAAAGATGTAATATTACATTATAGAAACCCTTCACACTCTATCATCATCATTCATGAGTGTTAATTGAGAATAATATTTCAATACTAACACAATTGCATTCTAAACATGATCATAATACTTTCATTCAGATCACACAGATATACTTTACATCATGATCATACATATATCCTTTATACATTGCCTTTCAAGGCTATGAATCAATATAAACCCAAACATCTATAATACTACATTATATAAGGGGAATATCATAATTCAATAACTAATTCAATATAGACATAAACAATTGAACATGATCCCATAATCAATCAACCCAAATCACAAACTTCCAATTTAGTATTTTGGGGGAAACATGGGTTCATAGGGGAAATTCATCATAATTCATCATTAATTCAACAATTAATTCATAATTCATCACATATTAACCTTTCAAAACGTTTTGTAATTGAACCCGTGCTTAGATTGAAACCCTAGCTTTTGGGGGGATTTTGGAAACTTGAAATCATCTTTTGAGAGGGGTCCTTGAATGAAACTTAATTAAGGATGAAGACTACCATACCTTTATGGAAGAAACTACACGAAAATTGGGTGAGAAAGGTGAGATCTTGGGCTTCAAACCTTTACTCTTTCTCGAATGGTGGTTTCTAGAGAGAGAATATTTGGAGAGGGGAGTAGTTTCTAATTTTGTGTTTTGAGAATAATGAATTGAAAAAGGAGTTTGATACTTTTAAAAGTCTTAAACAACTCTAATAAATCAATAATAACCATCCCCAACCCATAACTAATTAATTAGGAATTTACCAACCTACCCTTACCTTTGGTTGAATTGGATAACTTTTACAAGTGGGACTCACGACACCAACCCACGGACCGTGAGTGCAGTCACGACCCATACAACACGTCCGTGGTTTGGTTCAGAGACCCCTCACTTGGGGACTTGACCTACGCAATCCATCCAAGGGGCGTGGATGGACCTACGGGGCATAGGTCCCATCCGTAGCTCCCAAGTTTTTACAGCTTTTGGCTAGTTGGGGCAGCCTTGGGGTTAGGCTTTAGGGTCCCCCTCACGGACCCTTGGTTGGTCCTTGTGGGATCGTACCTTGATGTTTAACCCCTCAACCTAAACTTGGGAACTCATTTTACCACTTCAAACCCCATATCAAACTCAATCAACACACTCGTTAGGCTCTAGTTTCACCTACTAGTTTTCCGAGTCGTTACAACAGTAGTTGACAACTAATTAAAATGTTGCTCAAGTTGCTTTATCTACATTGCATGGGCATCAAATTTTTGACCAATTCCAGACAAGTCATTCTGCATCTCTGCATCATATCCTCAATCTGTGACTTACTACCCCCAGTTTCTCTATTACCAGATTCCCGATTTGCAGGTGGAACATAAGGCTCAACTCTGTCATTTATGTTGACATAGTTATTCCGGTTGTAGTTGTTTTCACGATTGTAGTTCCCATCCAAGACATAATGACCCTCTCGATTGTAGTTAGCATAGTTCCGACCTTGGTTTCCTTGACCTTGGTGCCAATTATCCGAATTGGAACCTTGGGCGTTGGCTCAGAAACCCCCCGTCTGATCATTTACCAAATAAGCATCCTCCTCATAGTAGCATTCCTCAACTGGTGGTTGTGGAGTTCTAGTTAAGTAGTTTACCGCATTTACCTTTTCTGCACCTACGCTCACATGCTTCAACACCAACCCAAGTTTTGTCCTCATCTGGGCCATCTCTTCAAGAATGTCATCAGCAGATTGACTAGGTGCAGCTTGAACTACAAATGTGCTTCTTCCAGTTTCTGACTTCATATTGCTCCATGCTTTATTATTTTGAGAAATCTTCTCCAATTTCTCAGCTATCTCCTCAAACGTGCACTCACCATATGATCCCCCAACAATAGTATCCAGTACACCCTTGCTATTGTCATCCTGACCTTTGTAGAAGTACTCCTTTAGTGGCTCATCATCAATACGATGATTCAGAACACTTCTTATGAATGTAGTGAACCTATCCCATGAACTGCTCACAAACTCTCCACATAATGTTACAAAGGTGTTCAGTTTGTCGTTGTGATTCAGCTTCTTGGACAACAGAAAATATTTTGTCATGAACACCTTGTGCAATTGGTCCCATGTATGAATCGAGTTGTACGGAAGCTGAGAAAACCACACCGCAGTATTTCCGGTCAATGATAGACGGAAGACTCTCAACCCTATGACGTTCATATCCAACTCCGGTCGTCCCACACAACTCTTGAAGACACTCCTCAACTTTGCCATGTGCACATACGGATCTTCCAAAGCCATACCAGAAAACAACCCACTTGATGTAAGCATCTGCATCAGACTGTTATTCACCACTAATGTGTGCCCGGGAGATAGAGGTGGTAGAACAATATGTCCTTCTGATTCAACGGTGTTGAAGTCGACCCTTTAGTTATCACGCAACATTGATTCTGGTGGATAACGCACCCTTAGTGCATCTCCGAGTAGATTACCCCTCAGGAACCTGAGCATTCTCATTTTTCACTCCATACTCATGCTCCTCTATGACTGTATTATTATTGCCCCCTTGATTTTCCATTCTTTACAAAGTCTTGCTTAGTTCAGGATCGTATGAGGTCAATGGTTCGCCTCAACTCCGTGTACTTGGCATACACTAGAGTAGAAACCTGAAGAAAACAAAAACAAAAGAAAATGTAAAATTAGAAAATAATTGACTAAAGTTCAATAATGTAGTTAAACTTAATCCAAAAGCCTTATTCCCCGGCAGCGGCGCCAAAATTTGATACGCTCAAATTACACCCTGATTAAAGAGTATAAGCGATCGTTATCAAGTAAAGAACCCGACTTGTAGGTTGGGGTCGATCCCACGAGGAATATGGTTCAGACTTAAACTTAACTCATTATTATATTCGTTTAGTCAAAATATATCCAAAATAAGTAAATACGGGGGGGGGGCAATTTGTGAAACAAATAATTGATTGTTTTTTAAATAACAAGTGAGCAAAATTCAAACCTTGAGTTATCAATAAGAGAGAAAAACTAGGGCGTATGTGTTCCCCATAAGCTCTTAACGCAGTAATCCTAATAATAGTAATCATTTCCTAGTGTTTTACATGGAAAGTTGGTAAGTTAGGTATCCCTAAGTGATTGGTCCTCCAAATAGAGAAATTCACCTCGCACCTTGGTCCGACTACATGTGTATAATTTATTAACCCTTACCTTTACCTCAGATTAGATATCACATCAATGTATGGCTTAGTTTTCACCCTCGCACCAATTGACATTAGACTATTAGATAGTATCACACTAAATCTCTGTTGTTAATTCTTTTCTCATTAACTACCTCATTGGTCCTGTTAGTAGCAACGAGGTGAGTTCTAACATTTGTCCACCGTTAAAAAGACTTCTAGGCGAAAGAATTAACAATACATGCATAAACACTATTCAAGAATTACTTAATTATTATTTATACGTTGTTAATTGCTCATGGTTCTCACAACCCTAGTTGTGGATGTAGCTACTCATGCTTGAAAGAACACAATTCTTGTTTTGATAAGAAGAATTCATGCACTTACGTTTAGAGTAGAAGAAACCCGAAATCTCGAACTGAATTTCTGTAGCGACTCGAAAAATGATAGGTTAAACTAGTGCCTAAATGTGAGGATTAATGTCAAGAGTTAAGGGGTTTAGTGGTTAAACGTTAAAGTACGTACTAGACCCCTAAGTTTAGAAGACCTTATAAGGTTTGGTTGAGGGTGCAAGGTCAAGAGACAAGCCAAAAGGGGCAAGCCTAAGCCAAAGGCCAAGGCTGCGCCAAGTTTGGCCAAACACTACCCTAGGACCACGACCACTTTCACGACCAGTGATATTGACCACGGTCCGTGAAAAGGCTCGTGAAGGTCCCTTAGGCATGTGTGAGGCATGGAATTGAGTCCTAGCCACTGCCTAGGAATCACGACCTTCACCACGAGTCGTGGTCTTGACCAAGGATGGTGGGAGGTCTCGTGGTCTTGCCTTGGCATTGTGGGAGCCTTGGGTGCATAAGACACTATCTAAACACTGCCTACCATCACCACAACGTTCTTCACGACCCATGGTGTCCACCACGATCCGTGGTGCCACCCGTGGTTGGCAAAACAGTGTGCTTGCTAGGCTGCCCAAGGAAGGCTCTCCTTCACTAGCCACTTCACGTCGTGGTGAAGACCACGGACCATGGGATTGCCTTCATCACTTGGGACCCTTGCCAAGTTGAGTAGGCTACTGGTCTAGGGACCATGGGCACCACCATGAGCAGTGATTCCCCTCACGACCCGTACAAGTGGGTGTGGTCCCTGACAGGGCTGCCCAAATTAAGGGCTTTTCAGTAATTTCGTTTTATTTAATTAAAGTGTGGGGTTGATTTTAAATGGTTTATATCACTAGTATATATAGTTTTAACTCCTAAAATAAGTCATTAACTCCTTATTTCCCTAAATCAATCAAAAGAGTTCCTCCTTTCAAATACTCTCTCTGTAAACTCAAGGAAGAAGAAGGAAGCCATTGAAGCTAGGGTTGGTGGATTCCAAGGTGTTTCTTCTTCCATTTTTGTGGGGAATATATAGCAAGGTATAGTAGTCTTGATCCTTGTCTAACTTTTCATTCAAGGAGCCAATTCAAAGGTGATTTCAAAGTAAGAAAAATCTAGGGTTTTACTCAATCTCATAGGTTCTTTCATCAAACGTTTTCAAATGGTTTATAATGACAAATTATGATTGTATTGGTGTTTAATTGATGATTTATGATGAAAATACTCTATGAACCCATGAATTATCTCAATTCCTAAAATGTGCCCTTTATGAAGTGGGTTTGATGATTATGAAAGCTTATGAATGGGATTTGTCTAAATTGCTTGGGTTATTGAATTGTATCATTATGTATGTCTTAATTATGGTAAATTGAAGTTTTGTTGGTGATTTGTGATCATGGCCTTGAAAGGGCAAGTTATGACTAAATTAAATGTTGAAGTAGAATTGTGCTTGAACTATTGATCCACTTGAAAGGTGGAGGTGTTTAATTACTATGTATGTTTATGATGTGAAGTATATGTGTGTGTGATATCTATGAATGTATTATGATCATGTTTAGAAGGAAATTGTATGAATGATGATGATCATGTGAAAGGCTATTCTCACATACACACACACTCATGAATGACTAATGAATGAAGTTCTATGATAATGTTGATGATGATGGGTTAATTGAAAGGCTATTCTAAATTGTACTATAATGAATGATAATGACTTGTTGTGAAAGGACTTTCTCACAATAAGGGGATTCTTAGGTGAAAGGCTATTCTCATCTTTGAATCTATGAGCTTTCCAATGAATGAATAAATGTTGGGTTTGGGATAGATGCTCATCCGGGAGTTGAGGCAGAGTATCTAGTAACAATATTTTATCCCACAATGAACTAACGTAATGAATGTAATGTATTCCGTGGGGAATAATGCTAAGCACCGAGTGGATATGGCTTGAGATGGGTGCTCATCCAAGAGTTGAGGCGGGGTATCTAGTAGCAATCTCTTGAGATGGATGCTCATTCGTGAGTGGAGGCGGGGTATCTAGTAGAAATCTATGTATCCCTTAAACTATGTGACCACATAGGTCTAGCTAGTGGATCCACTTAAGCTAAAGAACAATGGTCCTACCTTAGGCAAGTAGGAATCCCTTATCCAGTGAGGGTGACACCAGGATTTCATGAATTTCTCACATGGTCTATGTCGGTTAAGGCTTACCCCCACAAAGAATGTTAATGAACTATGGCTTCTTAAGAATGCACTACTTAGTGGGGGTGGTCGTATGTGACGCCATCTATGTATTGCACAAGTAGGCTTTGAGAGGGGTTATGGTGTGTTCACTTATAATGTTAAGTGTAATGAATGTGCTCTTATGATGATGTTAAAGAAGAATGTTGACTTATATGCTTGAATGAGAGAATGCATGTTCCAATCCAACACAAGCCCTTTTTTTACTATTTTTTATTATTTTCAATTGAATTTTATTTTATTTTTTCAATATTCAATATTTATATTGACAACAGTGTATCGAACAAATAGAATTCATTGTGATAAATGAAGTGGATATACTTGGATTGTATTATGAGTTACTTCCTTGTTATGACTTATTGAGTATGAATGTGCCTTGCCTATGGTGACTTCAAAGGAGTACTTAGTGTGAGTAGTAGTATGGGATGCTACTTGCACATTGCACAAGTGTGACTTAGAGTTGTCTTAGGTTATGGTCCTTATGTGTTGATATGACTTATGTAATGTTTATGTCTCTTATGTATGAGTATTGTGTAAGGATGGAAAGGTTGAATGGTAAGTTCACTTTTGGTGACCTTAATGTGGTACCTTGGTGTGGATGATGGTATGGGACGCTATCCATACATTACACAAGGTATATCTTGAGGATTACTTGAGGTGAAGGCTTAAGGTGAAGGTAAAGATTCATATGTGGATTATGTTCTAATGTGAAAATAAGACTTGTATGTTGGTTGTGACTTATACTATGCCTCTTTTATCAATGTTCATGAAGTTTTACCAAATGTCATATATCATGACTTTCAAACAAAAATGTCCTTTTTAAGCATGTTTTTGCATGGGTATCATCCTTAGTACTTTATGTGCTAACCCATTCTTCTATGTTTTTACTACAAGTGTAGGTTCTGGCAAGTGACTTGCATTGCTCTAGTGAAGCTTGGATTAGAGTTCTCCAAGACATTTTGGGTATGTCCTCATAGATCGCGGACAAGTGTTTAGAAGTTTCCTTCCTTTTCATGTAATATACTACTTTAGATTTCTATTGTAAAGGGGCGTGTCCCTATTTTTGTTCAAGATTGTGTCTAAGATGGCCATGTGAGATATAGACTTCCGCTTGCGTTTAAGTATTTTTGAATGTTAGATTGTATGGTTTTAAATAAAAAGTCTTAAATTCCGTACTATTTCTATTACCTATGCAATGAATGAGCTATGAGGCTTGTATAAGACCCCTTCGGGGTCGAGTACACCGTGTCGCATCCAAGGTCTAGACTCGGGTCGTGACAATTTCAAAGCCAAAATCGTATAAACCAAAATCCGGAAATCAAATTGCTAAAATTGCAAGTTAATTCCGAAAGAAAATATCAAGAACTAAAAGTAACCAATAATGCCTAACTTCTAAAAATGAGGTTTGCATACCTATTTATAGAAAAAAATGTCGGAAACAAAATAAGGAAATAAACTTCTGGGACGCGACTTTGATCGACGACTCGACCTACTGACCGTGGGTCGACCTACGGTCTGTAGGTCCCCTCTGTTGGTCAACACTTAGACTTTTTCAGCAGAGGCTGGAACCTTCAATTCCAGTTCATCAATGACGGACGTACAGGACGGACCGTAGGTTGGGTCCTCTTTCGTGGCTCCACACTTAGGATTTTCATCAGGTACTAGAACTTCAACTCTCTGAACACCGTCTACGGATGTGCAGAACGGAACGTAGGTCGACCTACGGTCCGTGGATTGCTTCGTGGTTCCACATTTGGTCAGAGTTCCCTGATGCTCCCATATATGCCTACCCATCGACGGACCATCACAGGACCTACGGTCCGTAGGTCCCTCCGTGAGTGGCCACTTCTGCAGAATTTCAATTGTCATCCCACCCAACCACGTCCATGCCTATTCCCTGCAAACATGATACAAAAACATTATTTTCAATACAAAATGGCCATAGACACACACAACTCTTCAGTGAAATGTATCAAAAATATCGTAAACTCAGGGTATATCATCCAGCCCAAGTAACTGTCATGAACAGTAAACTCCCAGCCTAGCTATCAATAGTGACAATCAATTGAGGTAGCCCAGCCAACTAGTCTACTCACATCCCACCCAGCAAGAGTTTGAGGGTGTGTCGACTCCGAAATGGATCTCAACTATCAAAGCCGTCGAGCCAGCTAGTCCACTCCTAGGGCGTAAGCCGCCCGTTAGAAAGAGTAACCTGAGGGCGTGTCAACTCCGAAGAGGATCTCAAGTAGGCTCTAAGACACCGTAGATCAATGTCCCCTCTCAAGGATCATAAAAGGGCTCCAAGCTTGAAACACTCCAATCCTGAGAAAGTACCCAACCTCCGATAATGCATCGGAGCCGCAGAGACAGGGAGAGAATGCAAAAAATACATAGTTGCGAATATGCGTAGGGTGACGCTCATGCTATCAGACCCATGTTTGCTATTCTACTCTATAGGGATCTAGTCCATCATAAATGATGTCGGAGACAAAATAAGGCTACAAGGATTGCAAGTCTAAGACATCATTAGTCTAGTCCTGCACTAAGGCTGTACATGCTTCAAATAACAAGTAACAACACTAGTAAGATATCATTAGTCCAGAGCTTTTACTTTCGAAACGGCCTCCTAATGATGTCACACTATCAAGAATAGGATCACAACGTTAGTACGGTCGTTTATACACCAAAATACATAAAATATAAACATACCAATTTTGGAGTGAAATGAGAATCATGGGACCCGCATCAAAATTTCAGGGATTAACTCCGTTAAGAGATTCTAAATTATGCCCCAAACTTGTGTTCCGAAATTGAAAGAAATTGAAGCCCGAAACTACCAATTCAATCAATCATACAAATGCTCAACATTTAAGTTCAAGGCAGCGTACAAGTTTGCAAACTAACCTTAAGCGGAGGTTGCCCAACACTTACTAACTACTCCACAACATATCCAGGAACCCCATGAATACATCACACTTTGAATCACTCAAATCAGAGTTCAGGAGAGGGACTAATCACAAAATAATTCACCAACAAAAGTTAAAGCTCGCAACCAAGTTTTCATTAAAAGATTGGTCGATTACCGCTTAAGAGGCCACAAACATTGCTTAAGTGACAGGCCTCAAAGAGACGGGCCTCACTATTTCAAGCTCCTGGCTTCAAAAAAAAGCCTCATTTCAGCGAACCAAGGCCGCCAATGCAAGATTCGCTAAAGCAAAACTAAGGTCGCTTCAATGACAATCGCCTGGCTGGACTTGCATAAGTGGAGACCTTGTTGCAAAAGCGACATTTTCTTAAGCAAACGAGGGGAACAAAAGCGGTTGCACCAGAACTCATGCATCAGAATTTTTAGCAAAGCTCCCAGGCTCTACCCAGGGATTGTTTTGGGACCCTGCGCACACAAATGAGATATGCAAACCAATCAAAATCAACATTCAAAAATCAGCAAAGCAGTCAGAACTTCTATAAGAGGTCGTCTTGACAGAATATGGGTCCAACACCAAACTCCAGTTTAAGCTACAATCCACTAGGGGACTTGGAATTGGCCAAGAAGCCGCAGGATCCAAACGAAGGGTCATTCTACACCAAACTCAACATTACAGAGCTAACCGCGCTGACGAAATTCTCATCCAATCTCGTTTACTCAGCATGTTGACTAAAGTCAAACTTAGGCCTTAACTTGAAAGTTAAAAAGCCTAATCAGATAGACTCGCACTAAAAGCCTCGATAGTCATTTCAACCAAGAACCTAGCCTAAAATGACTCTTTTGGAGCTGATGGAATTGTCAGAATTTGATTCTAAGGTAATATTCTTGAGCCTCTTATCAAAACTAACCGTTCAAAGTTTAAAAGCTCCAAAAAAATTAAAACTCGCATAAAAACGAAATGAATGACCAGGTGACTAAACTGTCACTCCCAGCCAGTCATAAATGACTTGTGATCGCTATAGAAATGATTAAACAAAGAATAAGAGGCATAAACACAGATATCACCCAGAGCTCATTACAACATCCACTACTAAAATGGAATTTCGTCTGCAAAAGTAAGAGTCAAGAAGTACTTGAAGTTTTAAACAATCCAAGAAGCTACTCCTGCATATCATGCTCAGTCTTCCAGGTAGCCTCTTCGATTGGATAACGCCTCCAATGAATGGTTCTCGAATGCAACCACTGCACATTTATTGCTTGAATATCAATTAGCCCTTATACGAAGGTCAACGGTCATTCAACTCTACTGCATCATACTGAAGCACATGAGACTCATTAGGAACATCTTGGAATAGCATTGAAACATGAAAGATTGGTGGATAGGTGAGAGTACTGGAGGTAGAGCCAACTCATATGCAACCTCGCCAACTGTTCGGAGGATCTTAAAAGGGAAAATATACATGAGATAAGCTTGCCCCGCCTCCTGAATCTCATAACACCCTTCATGGTCGACATATGGAAGAATATTATATGCCTTCTACGATCAGCATAACTTATGTGCCTATTGTGAGTTGTCTGAAGTCTATCCAGAATCACATTCACCTGGTCCAAAGCCTCATGAATCAAGTCTATACCACTCGTCTAGGCTTTGTAGACTCAAACCAACCAACCGGAGAGCAACAACGCATACCATAAATGGGGCCATCTAAATGCTAGAGTGGTAGCTATTGTTGTACGCAATCCACCAAAGGTGAGAACTCGTCGCGCTGACCTCTAAACTCCAAAGCATAAGCATGTAACATGTCCTCAAGGACCTGAATAGTATGATCTGACTAACCAACAGCCTTCATGTGGAAAGTTGTTCTAAGGTCAACACGAGTGCCCAAATCCTCCCGAAAGGTCCTCCACAAGCTAGAATTAAGTTGCGCACCCGGATCTGATATAAAATAGATCGGCACAATATGAAGGTGGACTACCTCTAGAATATAGTTACGAGCCAACCTCATGGCGCTAAATAAAGACAAAAAAATAAGTGTGTTGACTTAGTCAATCGATCAATGATGACCCAAATTCTGGTAACACCTCTAGAAGTCTGAGGGAAGCCTGGCATAAAGTCCATAGTAATGCCATCCCACTTCCACTCTGGAATGGGTAATCTCTGAAACTCACCACCAGGCCTCAAATGCTCGGCCTTTACCTTCTAGTAATTCAGGTAGTGGGACACATAATCTGTAATATCTCTCATTATGACTACCTAATGCTTTCTCAAGTCATGATACATCTTCGTGGTGTCTGTACTGATAGATATCTAGATATACGGGTCTCACGGAGTATCAGTTGGATAAAACCCCCAAATCTTGGAACACAAATACAACCAACAAACCACAAAACCCCATCTGAATCTAAAGTAATATAACTGGCATCACCCGACAGCCGATATCAAATGCAACCAAGGCCTCATCCTCAAACTGACGGCTATGGATTTGATCAAACAAAGAGGACTGAGCTCCCACATAGGCAAAGACATGCCTAGAATCTGAAACACCCAACTAAATTATCTGACTAGCTAATGACAGAATTTCCAAACCTAAAGGTCGCTCCATAGTAGATAGGAAAACTAGAATACCCATGTTCACTGCCTTCAGCTCAAGGCATCCGCTACCACATTTGCTTTTCCCAGATGATAGAGAATAGAGAGGTCATAGTTTTTTAGAAGCTTAATCTAATGAAACTGCCTCGAATTAAGGTCCATCTAACTCATGATGTATTGAAGGCTCATGTGATTAGTGTAGATCTCGCAAGGAACTCCATACAGGAAATGTCTCCCGATCTTAAGCACAAAACCTACCGCAGCCAACTCCAAGTCAAGAGTATGGTAGGTGCGCTAAGTATCCTAAGCTACCTTGACACATAAGCATTAACCTGGCCCGACTACATTAAAACACAACCTTAAAACCGTTGGATGCGTCACAAGATACCATGAAGCCCTTGCCCTCAACTAGAAGAGTCAATATGGGAACAACAGTTAACAACTCCTTGAGCTTTTGAAAGCTCCACTCATACTCTTCAGACCACTCGAAGGGAACATCAAGGCTATTCAACCAGGTATGAGGTGCTTCAATAATAGAGAAGCCCTCCACAAGTTGTTTATAGTAGCCTGCAAATCTAAAAAATTCTCTGAAACCAATAACCTATGTAGGCCTAGTCCAATAACGAATAGCCTCAATCTTCACCGGATCTACCATGATGCCATCCTTGGACACAACATGCCCCAAGAATGCTACAGAGTTAAGCCAGAGCTCGCACTTTGAGAACTTGGTATAAAGTTGTTGATCTCTCTAAGTCTAGAGCACAATCCTCAGATGTTGCTCAAGATAACCCCTACTCTGTGAGTATACCAGAGTGTCCTCTATGAAAACTATGACGAAAAAATCAAGATACGGCCTGAACATCCGCATCATTAAGTCCATAAAGTAGAAAGGGGCTTTAGTAACCCGAAAAGACATCACTAGGAACTCTTAATGGCCATATCGAGTACTAAATGTTGTTTTAGGGATGTCTGATGCCCTAATCCTCAACAAATGTTAAAGAAACTCAGATCAATCTTCAAAAAATTGCAGCACCCTAAAGCTAGTCAAATAGGTCATCATTACTAGGACTGACACCTTATTCTAATATATATAGTCAATACACATATGCATCGTACCATCCTTCTTCTTCACAAAGAGAACGGGAGTGCCTCAAGGCGATACACTAGGCCTGATGGGCACCTTACCTAAGAGATTCTAAAGTTGAACACTGAGCTCTACACGAGTCATCTAATATGAAGGAATAGAAATAGGCTGAGTACCTGGCTCAAGCTCAATAAGGAAATCAATATCACGCTCAGGGTAGGGTAGGTAGGTCGGTAGGAAACACATCTACAAAGTCATGGTCACGGACAACAGGTACTGACTTCATTGGTGGGACCTCCCTACTAACATCACACACATAGGCTAAATAGGACAAACACCCGCTAGCAACTAGCCTCCGAGCCTGAACAAAAGTTATAACTTCAACTGGCATGCTACTAATAGAGCCCTGCTACACAATCAGGGGAATACCATGAATGGCAAAGTTTACGGTCTTAGAGAAACAATCTCAGACCGCACGGTAGGGGGATAAACAGTCCATGCCCAAAATAATGTTGAAGTCAAGCATATCAAGAAATATAAGATCAGCCCGGGTGTCACGCCGTTAGATAGTAACTAAGCAAGATCGAAACACATGATCCACTACTAAAGACTCACCCATGGTGGTCGACACATGCAACGGCATTTCCATAGGCTTAGAACTCATACACATACGAGAATTATAATAAAAAGACACATAAGAATAAATAGAGCTCAGATTAAATAAAGCCAAGAAGGACTGATGGCAGAAAAGAATTGTACCTATGGTCATATCTTCTGATGCCTCAACCTCCACCCTCGTTGGAGCTACATAGAAATGACATTGTTCATCTCAGCCCAGGCTATTAGTCCTACCACCTAATCTGTCTCTCTAGGACCACCCCAAATATCCTGATGTCCACCCTGACGTTCCTAACCCTAACCTCGACCCTTAACTCAGGGTGTTGTTGGTAGATCTGGTGGAGATGCCTGTGAAACGGGAGATATCCACCTACGCAAAGGGCAATCTCTTGCCCAGTGATCAAACTCTCCCCAATTAAAGTAACCCAGAAATGACCTTTTCCCAGAAGAACCACTAACATGTCCCAAAGCATAAGATTGGGACCCATGACTCTGGCTTGATCCAACCTCACTTAGTCTATACCGGTCACCCTAAAAAGGTTGTAATAAGTCCTGAATAGGCCGACTAGGCTGACCCTGCTAAAAGCACTTTTGAGTCCTATCATAAGCATCTCTAGACTTAGAACATGACTTATTGTAGCTACCCCTATACCTAGTCCTTTTTTTGCTACTCCCCTTAGGCCTCATGATCGAGCTACTCAATGGTGCGGGTGTGGTTGACAACATCATGAAAGGAACGACTAGCAGAGACCATAGACTGAGCCTCAATCAGTTGGTGAAATCTCAATCCACGGAGAAAACATTGAACTCTCTCCTCCTCAGATGGCAGAATCATAGTAGCATGGTAGGAGAGCTTGTGGAACCTCAATTCCTACTCTAACACGATTATGGAACCCTGCTGGAGAACTGATCCCGAAGATGATCTCTAACACTGTGTGGGATGAATCGGGCCAAGAAGGCCTCAAAAAACTCGTTTCAAGTTATTGGAGGAGACCCAGCTGGCCTGGACTCAATAAAGGTACACCACCACTATCTAGATGGACCATCTAACTAATACAGAGTGAAGTCGACTCCTCTCGACTCCACTAAGCAAAAAGTATAAATCCACTCACGATAAGTAGTCAAAAACTCGTGGGCATCCTCACCCACAACCCATAAAAACTTTCGAGAAGAAACTCTAAGGAACACTCCAAGCATCTTGTCACGACCCGAGAGTACCCCCTAGTCGTAACATGGCGTATTCAACCCCGAAGGGGTCTTATACAAGCCACATAGTCATTCATTGCATTCAATAATGAAAATAGTGCGGAATAAAAAACACTTATTTACATCCACACATTCAAACTTCATTAAAATAACTTTAAAACACACAGCGGAAGTCTAAGTCTCACATGGCCATCTTAGACACAAATACAAAACATAAGTAGGGACACGGCCCTTTACAATCAAAAGAAGTCTATTAAG
>JAJONZ010009217.1:0-40575 GCA_029582445.1 Solanum paucissectum | reverse complement strand
ACTTAGTACGTGTGTTGTACTAACCCATATTTTCTCCCTTTTTCCCCAACATTTAGGTTCGGGCCGTTGAGGATTCAAGCTTACTTCTCAAGACACTTAGAGTTGCTTCCCCAAGTTGGTGAGTCCTCAAGTCCGAGGACAAGACCATATGATCTAACTTCTATGTTTAGTTCTTTGCTTTTGTTGAAAGACATTGTTGTACTTTCCTATTTCAAGACTTATTATTGATGTAAGGGATAAGTCCCATTTTTGATACTTCTATGTCTAGATGGTACATTGTGACGAAGTTAGATTCTATTTTTCATATATGAAGTGAAGTGAACTTCCAAAGTAAAAGTTTTAAATTTTCCGTGATTTTATTTTATGATACATGTTATGATGAATGCTAAAGGCTTGTATAAGACCTCTTCGAGGTCGGATACGCCGGTAACGACTAGGGGGTGCTCTCGGGTCATTATAGTACCAAGCAAGTAGGATCAAAATTTTTTGAATGCAAAAAACCACCGCAAGAAGCTCCTGTTCAGTCACTGTATAGTTCGTTTGAGACACATTTAGAGCTTTGCTGGCATAGTAAATAGGATGAAAAATTTTCTCTCGCCTCTGTCCCAATACCACACCAAGCGCCACTCCACTCACATCACACATTACCTCAAACGGTTGCCCCCAATCCGGTGAAATAATGATAGGTGCGGAAACTAACTTTTCCTTCAACTCTCCAAATGGTTTCATCAAACTCAAACCTACACTCCTTTTTGAGCAATTTGCACAATGGATGTGCAATTTTGGAGAAATCCTTGATGAACCGCCTATAGAAACCTGCATGCCAAAGAAAACTTCTAACACCTTTAACAGAGATGGGTGGTGGAAGCTTTTCAATTACCTCTACTTTCGCTCTATCAACCTCAATACCCTTCTTAGAAATCCGATGACCCAAAACTATCCCCTTTTTCACCATGAAGTGACACTTTTCCCAATTGAGCACAAGATTGCACTCTTCACACCGTTTCAGTACTTCGGCCAAATAGTCTAAACAACAATCAAAAGAGTAACCTACCACAAGAAATCATCCATAAATACCTCAATAGTGTCCTCCACCATATCAGAAAATATCGACATCATACACCACTGGAAGATCGTTAGAGCATTACACAACCCAAATGGCATCCGTTTGAAGGCGAAAGTCCCATAAGGGCAAGTGAAGGTGGTCTTCTGTTGGTCTTCCGGAGCTATGGAAATCTGATTGTATCCCGAATAACCATCAAGAAAACAATACCAACCCTTACCAGCAAGTCAGTCTAACATCTGATCCATGAACAATTTAGGGAAGTGGTCCTTTTCTGTCCAAGCATTTAATTTCTGGTAGTCCATGCAGACTCTCAATCTAGTCACGAGCCACATCGGAACAAGCTCGTTTCTAAAATTTGGAACCACAGTAATCCCACTTTTCTTGGGCACACACTGAACATGATAAACCCAACTAGTGTCTGCAATGGGATAAATAACTCCAACATCCAACCACTTGATGATCTCCTTTTTACTACCACTTACAAAGGCGGATTTAGTCATATTTGGTTCTCGATACTAGGCTTGTAATTCGTCATGAGTTCGATTTTATGAGAACAAATGCCAGGAGGGATCCCAATAATGTCCGCAATCGTCCACCCAATGGCCCACTTGAACCTCTTCAACACGCAAACCAATGCCTCAACTTGTGTCACATTCAACTCTGCCGCAATGATGACCTGTAAAGTACCATCTCTCCCCAAGAATACATACCTCAAATATGATGGTAGAGCCTTAAGATCAAATTTTGGAGCCTGTTCAACTGACGGTCTTGCGGGTGGAGAGTCGCGATTCTTCATGTCTAATTCCAATCTCTTTGGTTTTGAATAGAATTCGAACCTATCAAGTGCGGCGACCAATTCATCATAGTCTTGAATACCATCACCCTCAAAATTCATCATTACCATTGCTAGTGCATCAACACCCAACCTCTCTTTAATAGGCACCTCAGAATCACTCTCTACAATATGATTCACCAATGATATCGACTTGAGCTCACTACTCTGCTTCATGGATTTGCAAATGTTGAAAGTTACCTCTTCATTATTCAATCGAAACTTCATCTGCCCTTTCTCCATATCGACTAAGGCGTGCCCAGTGGGAAGGAATGGTCTCCCAAAGATAATGGGAACCTCAAAATCAACCTCACAATCAAGTATCACAAAATCCACCGAAAAGATAAACGATTCCACTTTCACTAGTACATCTTGGAGCACACCAATGGGCCTCTTGACAGTTCTATCATCCATGAGCAATCGCATCGCAATCGGTTTTGGATCCCTTAAACCCAACTTCTTGTAAATAGATAATGGCATCAGATTAATACTAGCACCCAAATCGCGCAACGCCTTCTCAAAATGTAGCAGCCCGATGGTATAAGGAATATTGAAGGCACCAGGATCCTCCTTCTTCTGCACAAGGGGCCTTGTAGCAATAGCACTATAATGTTGTAACCTATCATCATCTTCAAAACTAACGGCCCTTTTCTTCGTCACCAAATCTTTCATAAACTTTGCATACCCAAGCATTTGCTCCAAAGCTTCTATCAACGGAACATTGATGGAAAGCTGTTTCAATGTAGCGATGAACCTGCGGTATTTCCCTTCTTCATTCTTCTTAATCAACCTCTATGGGAATGGAGGTGGAGGTCTAGGCATGGGGACAACTTTTTGGGTTATCTCTGCTTCCTTCTTTGTAGCATTCTTGGACACTCCAGTAACCTCAATCTCTTTATCATCTTTCTCAACCACAATTTCAACCTCAGACGGCATAGATGGATTAATGGTCTTCTTACCACTTCGAGTAGTGACAATCATACAATGCCTATAATTCTTCAGGTTTTGGATGGTATTGCTAGGAAGTGTGCCAGGCTGACGTGGGTTCACTGTAGTGGACAACTGATTCATCGACTGCTCAAGTTGCTTAATAGACACTGCATGGGCATCAACCTTTTGACAAATACTAGACAAGTCATTCCGCATCTCCTTTACATTCTCATAAGTCGAATCAAACCTCTTCAACATCTTCTGCATCATATCCTTAATACGTGACTTACTACCCCCAGCTTCCCTATTACCGGATTCCCAATTTTGAGGAGGAACATAAGGCCCACCCCTATCGTTTCTGTTGCCATAGTTGTTCCAGTTGTAGTTGTTGTCATGATTGTAGTTCCCATCCCATACATATTGACCCTCTCGAATGTAATTTCCATAGTTCCGACCTTGGTTTCCTTGATCTTGGCGCCAATTATATGAATTGGAACCTTGGGCATTGGCTCGGAAACCCCCCGTTTGATCATTCACCATATAAGTATCCTCTTCATAATAACATTCCTCAACCGGTGGTGGATTTCTAGTCAAATAATTCACAACATTTGTCTTTTCGGTACCTCCGCTTACATGTTTTAGCACCAACCCAAGTTCTAAGTTCTATCCTCATCTGAGCCATCTCCTCACGTATGTCATCGGCAGATTGACTAGGTGCCGGTTGAACAGTAAAAGTGCTTCTTCCTGACTTTTGACTGCTCCATGCTTTATTGTTCTGAGAAATCTTCTCCAGTTTCTCAGCGATCTCCTAAAAAGTGGACTCACCATATGATCCTTCTGCGATAGTATCAAGCACAACCTTACCATTGTCATCTTGGCCTCTGTAAAAATACTCCTTCAGTGACTCATCATTAATATGGTGGGTTGGAACAATTCTTATGAAAGCATTGAACCTATCCCACGAACTACTCAAAGACTATCCAGGTAGTACCACGAAGTTGTTGATTTTATCTTTGTGGTTCAGCTTCTTGGACACTAGGAAGTACTTTGCCATGAACACTTTACGCAATTGATCCCATGTGTGAATTGAGTTTTAAGGAAGCTCTGTAAACCATACAACAACATTACCGGTCAATGATAGAGGGAAGTCTCTCAACCCAATGACATCCATGTCTAAATCCGGTCGACCCACGCAACTCGTGCAAACACTCCTCAACTTTTCCTTGTCCCCATGTGGATCCTTCGATGCCATACCAAAGAACAAACCACTCGCTGTAAGCATCTTCATCAGACTGCTCGTCACCATTAATGTATGCCCCGAAGGTAGAGGATGTAGAACAATAAGTCCTTCAGATTTAGCAGCATTGAACACGACCCTATAGTTATCACTCAGCCTCGGTTATGGTGGATTCTGTACCCCCAATGCATGTCCCAATAGATTACCACCTTGATTTTCATCGTTCTCATTATCAACCTTAGGAGGCTGCAATTCAACTCCATCACCTTGATTTCCTCCGTTAGGGTTGAGTGGGACTCCTTGATTATTCATCCTATGCAAAGTTCTATTCAATTCTGGATCGTAAGGAGTCAATGGTTCACCTTGACTCCGTGTACTTGGCATACACTAGAGTAGGAACCTGAGAGAAACAAAAAACAAAACAAAAAGTAAAATTAGGAAATAATTGACTAAAGTTCAATAATATAGTTAAACTTAATCTAAAAGCCTTATTCCCCAGCAGCGGCACCAAAAATTGATACGCTCAAATTACACCTCCCTAAAGAAGTATAATCGGTGGTTGTCAAATAAAGAACCCAACTAGTAGGTTGGGGTCGATCCCACAAGGAATATGGTTTAGACTTAAACTTAACTTACTATTATATTCGTATAGTCAAATTATTTCCGAAACAAGTAAGTAAAGGGGGGGGGGTTTGTGTAACAAATAACTGATTATAGTTTAGAGAACAAGTGAGCAAGATTCAAACTTTAGTTGTTATCAATGAGAGAAAGTAACTAGGGTACATGTGTTCCCTATATGCTCATAACGCGGTAATCCTAGCAGTAGCAATCCTTTCCTAGTGTATCACATGCAAAGTGATAAGTTATGTATCTCTAAATCCTTGGTCCGACAAATAGAGAATTTCACCCCGCACCTTGGTCTGGTTATGTGTGTATAATTTACTAACCCTTACCTTTACCTCATATTAGACATCACATCAATGTATGACTTAGTTTTCACCCTCGCACCAATTGACATTAGACTATTAGATAGTATCACACTAAATCTATGTTGATAATTCTTTCCTTATTAACTACCTCCTTGGTCCGGCAAGTAGCAACAAGGCGAGTTCTAACGTTTGCAGCTGTTTAAAAGACTTCTAAAGAAGAATTATCGATGCATGTAATAACACTATTCAAGAATTACTTAGTTACTATTCATACTTTGTTAATTGCTCATGGTTCCCACAACCCTAGTTGTGGATTTAGTTACTCATGCAAGCAAGAACACAATTCATATTTTGTGAAGAATTCATGAACTTATGTAATGAATAGAAGAAATCTGGAATCTTCAATTGAAATTCAAAGCAAGAATCTTTATAAACCAAAATTAGGAAATCAAATTGCTAATGTTTGCAAGTTAATTCCCAAGAGCAAACTAAGAACAAAAGTTAAACATTAGTGGCTAACTCCCAAAAATGAGGTTTACATGCCCTATATATTGAAAAAAATGTCCTAACTAAAAAGGAAATGAAATAAGGAAATAAAGTTTTTGGACGTGGTTTCAATCTACAACACTGACCTACGAACCGTGGACAGACCTACAGTCCGTAGGTCCCTTATGTGGTTTGGGACTTAGGCATTTTTTCAAAACTCAAAATCTCCAACTCTCAGTAACAATTGACGGATCAGCAGGAATGACCGTGGTTCGATCTACGGTCTGTGGATCTTCCTCCGTCGCTCCATACTTAAACTTTCAAAATCAGGTACTGGAACCCCCCTTCTCTGAATCATTTGACAGAACTGCAGGACAGCTTGTAGGTCGACCTATGGTCCGTCGTTTGTAACCGTGGTTCCACAGTTGGTCAAGAATTCCATGATCTTCCTTCAAACCTTTCTTGTACATCTATTCCTACCACCTACGGAACGTGACTGGACTTACGGTCCGTAGGTCACGTCCGTAGATGCCCTTTTCTGCACCATTCTTTAGCTGTGTCTCTCCACTTCCATGTCCGAACTTTATTTCCTGCAAACATGATAAAAACACATTAATACCAATACAAAATGGCCCGATACACACACAAATCTTAAGTGAAATGTATTAAAAATAGCGTAGACTCACGGTATATCAGATGGTTCCCTTAGAATGTGCAGAGATTACCGTTAGTTGAATAAGGTTACTATTAGTAATAAATATCTTCTTTTAAGAATTGATGATCTCTGCGATCAACTTCAGGGTGCCACTTGTTTTTCAAAGATAGACCTCAGATCAGGATATCATCAGATGAGAGTAAGAGAAAGTGATATCCTAAAACAATATTCAGGACCCGTTATGGTCATTATGAGTTTCTGGTCATGTTGTTCGGTTTAACTAATGCTTCTACAATGTTTATGGATTATGAATAGTGTATTCAAGCCTTATTTAGATATGTTTGTTATTGTATTCATTGATGAAATTTTAATCTATTCGAGGAATTAGGAAGATGATGGTAACAATCTCATAATAGTTCTCCAAACTCTCAAGGACAAAGAGTTGTATGGTAAATTCTCTAAGTGTGAATTTTTTCTTGAGTCTGTGGCATTCTTAGGCCATATTATTTCCGGCTATGGGATTTGAGTTGACACTAAAAAAATAGAGGCAGAGCAGAATTGGCCTAGACCCATATCTCCAATAGATATTATGAGTTTCTTGGGGTCGGATAGATATTATAGAAGGTTCATCGAGGGGTTCTCATACATTTCATCCCCATTGAATAAGTTGACTCAGAAAATAGTTAAGTTTCAATGGTCTGAATCTTGTGAGAAGAGCTTTCAAGAATTGAAAAAACAGTTTACTACTGCCCCAGTATTAACCTTACAAAAGGGTAGGAAAAGTTTGGTTGTGTATTGCAATGCGTCCAGAGTTGGACTGGGTTGTGTATTGATAAAGAATGGTAAAGTTATAGGTTATGCCTCTAGATAACTTAAAGTTCATGAGAAGAATCACCCAACCCATGATCTAGAGTTTGTTGTTGTAGTATTCTCTTTGAAAATATGGCGTCACTATCTGTATGGGGTTCATGTAGATGTGTTCACCGATCACAAGAGTCTTTAGTATGTATTCAGTCAGAAAGAGCTTAATCTCAGATAGATGAGGTGGTTGGAATTACTCAAGGATTATGATATGAGTATTCTATATCACCTATGTAAGGCTACTGTTATTTTTGACACTTCAAGCAGATTGTCTATGGGTAGTACCTCCCATGTCGGGAAAGAAAAGAGAGAGTTAGCGAAAGATGTGCACAGACTAGCACGTCTAGGAGTTTGATTGATGGATTCTAATGAAGGAGTAGTGGTGGTGATGAATGGGGCTGAATCATCCTTAGCATACGAAATGAAAGAGAAACAAAACCAAGATCCTGTTTTGCTTGAATTGAAGGAAAATGTTCATAAGAAAAAAGTAATGGCTTTTGAACAAGGGGGAGATGGTGTATTAAGGTATCAAGGTAGGTTGTGTGTACCAAGGGTTTATGAAATCCAAGAGAGGATCATGGAGGAATCTCATAGCTCCAGATATTCCATCTATCCGAGTTCCACAAAGATGTATTGCGATTTGGGAGAAGTCTATTAGTGGAGTAGCATGAAGAAGGGTATTGCAGAGTTCGTTGCTACACGCCCGAATTGTTAACAAGTTAAGGTAGAGCACCAAAGGACCGGTGGTATGGCTTAGAATATAGAGATTATGGAATGGAAGTGGGAGATGATCAATATGGATTTCATTATTGGCTTGCCGCAGTCTCGCAGACACCATGAATCTATTTGGGTGATTGTAGATCGAATGAAAAAATCAGCCCGCTTTTTGCCGATAAAGACTACCCATTCAGTAGAGGATTATGCCAAAATATATCTTCAAGAGGTAGTACCATTCCTTTGGAATATCGCTTGTAAAGCATCCATTCTTGTTGTTGCTGGAGGTACACATCCCTCTTCTCGGTGTGGAACGATTAAACTTCACGGAATCCCAATGTTGATTATTTCAAATAGAGGTGCACATTTACTGCAGAATTCTGGAAGCCTTTCAGAAAGGTTTGGGTTCGAATGTGAACCTGAGTACTACTTTTCATCCTAAGAATGATGGTCAAGCAGAGTGCACAATTCAGACTTTAGAAGATATATTGAGGGATTGTGTGATTGATTTCAAAGGTAATTGGGATGATCACTTACCTCTCATAGAGTTTTCTTATAAGAACATTTATCACTCTAGCATCCAAATGGCTCAGTATGAGGCTCTTTATGGGAAAAGATGCAGATCTCCTATTGGATGGTTTGAGGTTGGTGTAGCTGGGTATAGGACTAGACTTAGTTCATAAAGCTATGGAGAAGGTGAAAGCTATTCAAGAGAGGTTGAAACAGTGCAAAGCCGTTAGAAATCCTATAATAATGTTACGAGAAAAGACTTAGAGTTTGAAGTAGATGATTGGGTATACTTGAAGGTTTCACCCATAAAGGGTGTTATGAGATTTGGTAAGAAGGGGAAGCTTAGTCCCCGGTATATTGGTCCTTACAAAATATCCAAAAGGATTGGTAATGTAACTTATGAGTTGGAGCTACCCTAAGAGTTAGCAGCAGTTCATCAAATGTTTCACATTTCCATATTGAAGATCTAACACCTCGAAAACCAGGCCTAGAAAAATATTTGCAGAAATTACCTGAACCAATGAACCACGGTAGGGTTCACGGACTGTGATAGGGTCCACGGTTCGTTAACCTGCCCGTGGTCCAGACTTGGACTTCACCAGGCCCAGGGGCCAGACCACGGAACCTTTTATGGGCCGCGGTCACAATGACGGGCTGTGGTGGCGTTCATAGTGTCAGACCAGTAGACCCCCAAGCTTGGCCCTATATCTCCCAGGTCTAAGTGAAGACCACAGACACTTTCACTGTCCGTGTTCCTTCACACGGTCCGTGGGAGCTTTCGTGGAGTTTAACCAATAGACTCCCAACATGAAGCCTCCAGACCTCAGCCCAAGTGAGGACTACGGGGACCTTCACAGTCCATAATTTTCCATACGTGCCATGGTAGTGGCCATAGTCCAGACCCCCAATTTTTAGAACCAAGTCCAGAAAACGACCAACTTCACTGTCCGTGGTCCCTTTAACGGTCCGTGAAGGTGGCCGTGGTTAGCCCATCTGCAGTTTAAGTCAGGGTTATTTCGTTTTTTTCCTTATTCATTGGACACCTAAACTATGTTGTTTTAACCCTAGATTTCGTGGTTTTAGTCATTTTAAGCCTAGAACCATAATTAAAACTTATCCTAATCAATTCATTAATCAAAACTTAGAAAATTAGATAGTAAAAAGGAGGAGTCGACCAATTCTAGCTCAAGAATGCAGCAAGGTTTTCATCAGTTCCAGCCCCGAAATCAAAAGATTTCTCCATGGAATACGTCACCAGGTATGTGGGATTTCACTAGTGGGTTCCTTTCACCTATTAGGTCCCTAGTTTTCAGTCAGTTTCTTTATTCCCTTATTATGACTAGACCTAGAGTTTCTTGAATGTTAGAATTATTGGGTTCTTAGCTGTTAGAATGATCCAAATCAGATCAGTATGTTAATATTCAGTTTATTGCATGAATTCCAGAATCCTAGCTATGTATTTCTTTAGTTCTTGAATTACACATGCTAGGTCAAATATTTTAGTTATTCTGTTATACATGCCTCAGTTATTAATGCATCAATATCAGTTAATTGTTGCATACTCAGTTTGCATGTCAAGTTTGAGCTATCCAGTAACTTATAGAAATTTATTCATAATGTGTTAATCACTTAATCCATTGGGAGTAGCATAATACCGAGTTGGACTAGGGTTCAGCGTACCCAAATAAGTCCCGGAACTACTAGCCACGTAGGTTGTAAGTCCCCTCTGTGGGCATCATTTCAGTGATCACACCAGCATGCCTCTATTCCTCTGGAAGGGTATATTGGGTCCTCTCGATGGGGCGTATACATCGGACTCCACATTTAGCTCATGTGATTTATTATCGATTATTAGTAGCTCCCACAGTTCAGCCAGATTCTATTGCATTGACCATGTATTAGTATATTCAGTATTTCAGTCTCAGCATGTTATAAATTGGTCATTGCATTTAGTTAGCTCACTATTCAGTATCTATATCATGTTCAGATTATTTCATTGCTTTATTACTTTGTTCACTTATATGTTATTTCTGCTTTACTCTATCCTGCATGCTCAATACCTTTCAAGTACTGACACATACATGCGCTACATCTTCTCGTGCTATAGGTTCAGTTTTCAGTATCCAGATCACGCTTAGATCGGTTCCCGATCTCTAGTTTACCAGAATTAGTGGTGAGTCCTCATTCTCCGAGGACAATAGTCATGAGTTTCTTTTCAGTATTTTTAGTCCTTTAGTTTCAGCTTGGTTATGAGTTAATATTTTCCTTGTATTAAGCTCATCAATTTTCATTCATCTCAGTTATAGTATATGGGTATTTTCCCCCCATATTTTCATTTTATTTATGATTATAGCTTCCGCACAATTTTTATTATTCAGTTATCGTTAGTATGCTCATGATTATGCCAGCAGGGTTAGCTTGGGGTCACTTGTGAGCCTAGGTCCCGTGTCCGCTTCCAGGGGGTAGCCTCGGGGCATGACAGAAGAAGTGTATGGGCGATGCTTCACTTATCATACCTACTGAAGATATTGGTATTAAGGATAGCTTATCTTACGAGGAAATTCCTCTTCAAATTCTAGATCTCCAGGTTCAGAAGTGGAGGACAAAGGAAGTAGCATCAGTCAAGGTTCTATGGACGAATCAGTTTGGTGAGGAAGCTACTTGGGAAGCTGAGGAGGACATGAATAAGAGATACCAACATCTGTTTGAGTTCAGAGAAATTCCAAATTAAGGTACTAATTCTTTTTTTGGCATTTATTTTAAGTTGGCATGTTGTGTTATATAGTGCTTGTTGGGTGTTTGAGCTGAATGTTAGATGTTACACCCTTAGTCTAATTAGAGTGATCTCATTCGAGGATGGATTTTCCCAAGGGGGAGATATTCTAACAATCCTCCATAGAAAGAATTAGAAATAGAAAGAACTAATTTGGTAAGAGCAAAATCTGAAATTTTTCAAGTTAAGCTTAAGTTATGAGTTTTGGGTTAACTTCAAACGACCATAACTTTTATTACAGGATGAGGTAGGCGGGCTATAGGATATCAAATGAAAGGTCTTGGAATCCTCTTGCCAACACTACTGAGTTTGCTACTTTTCAAGATCGTATGAGGGAGATATGCTAGTTTGAAGTTGGATTGTCTATTTAAGGAAAGTTACCCGGATTTAAGAGGGGTATTTTGTTCTTTTCCTTACCCTATCAGATTTATTTTGTTTTTAGTAATTAATTATGGGTCTAAACTGAATTAGGTCAGTTTACTCAATTACAATTCACGTTAGGGTTTTAGAAAAGAGTTCAAGAAGAGAAAAGAGGAGAAAGGTCAAGATTTCGTCAAGTTCTTCAGGTTTCGTTGCAAATTTCACCAAGGGTTGATCCCTAACGAGGTATATGAGTTAACATAGCATTGGTTTCATTCACCCACATGCCAATCATGTTATTTTTCAGCATAATTTCCTCCTAGAAAGTTGAAAGTTTGATGTTCTTGATTAGTGTTCTTGAATGTAACGACTCGAAAAATGGTAGGTTAATCTAGAGCCTAAACGTGGGGGTTAACGTCATGGGTTAAGGGCCAGGGCTAAAGGTTTTGGGTGTAGGCCATAGTGAGGGGCCAAGGCTGCTTAAAAACTACACCTAGCCACTGCCTACCCTCACCACGAGGGTCTTCACGACCTATGGTTGCCATCACGAGCCGTGGTGCCAAGGCAGTGTGCCCAAGTTTGGTGCCAACCCAAGGCACCCGTTCACGAGCCACTTCATGGCTCGTGGTCTTGACCACGGGCCATGGGAAGGCTCATGTGGTTGCCTTAGCTTTAGGAGGGTTGTGTCTTGATGAGGGAGCTACTGCCCCAAAGACCACGGGCACCACCACGAGACGTGGTTCCCTAGATGGTCCGTCAAAGTGGTCGTCAAGATCACTTGGTGGCAACGCAAGCAAGGCAACTTGGCCAAACTACTGCCTCCATGACCACGACCATCACCACGACTCTTGGTCTTGACCACGGATCATGGGAGGTCTCGTGGAATTTCCTTAGGCCTTTGAGGGATTGGAAAGTTGGAGGAGTACACTGCCTAGGGGACCATGGGCACCACCACGATTCGTTAAGTTGGGTGTGGTCCCTAACGGGTTGCCTTAAGTTGAGGGTGTTTGAGTAATTTCATTTTAATTAATTAATGTCTGGGGTTGATTTTAATTATTTGGTATCACTAGTATATATAGTTTTAAGTCCTAAAACAATTCATTTACTCCATATTTCCCCAAATCAAAAAAATGTTCTTCTCCCTCCTAAAATTTTCTGTCTAAACTCATGGAAGAAGAAAGAAGCCATTGAAGCTAGGGTTTGTGGATTCAAGGAATTTCTCCTTCAAATTTCTTGGGGAACACAAGCAATGTATGGTGATCCTTCATCTAGGGGTAGCTTTCACCACTAGAGTCAATTCAAAGTGATTTTTCAAAGTTTTCAAGTTCATGAAAAACCTAGGGTTTTATTTAATCTCATGGGTTCCTTCTTCAAACGATTTCAAATGATTATTAATGACATATTATGATTGTATTAATGTTTAATTGATGATTTGTAATGAAAATACTCTATGAACCCATGAATTCTCTCAATTTCTAAATTGTGCCTTTATGAAGTGGGTTTGTTGATTATGAAAGCTTATGAAGGGAATATTTCTAAATTGCTTTGGGCTATTGAATTGTATCATTATATCTTCCTTAATTATGGTGAATTTTTGGTGTGTTGATGATTTTCGATTCATGGTCTTGAGGGCATAGTATGAGGAATTGAGTTATTATTATGATATTTTGTATATGAATGTGGATCTAATGAAGTAAATGTGATTATTTATGTCTTGAATTGGTAGGCTCATTCATCCTCTTCTTGTATAATGAATGTGTCTTGACTTGATGAATATGAATCGATAGGCCAATGGCGTTCCTTTCATAAATGAATGATGAAGTATTCTAGGCTATGTATTGAACTGGTAGACCTAGTGTTGGTAGTCCTTCATGATGAGTCTACAAACCAATGTGATGATAAACCTTGAATCGGTAGTCCTAGTATTGGAAGTCCTTTCATGTGTGAAATGATGAACCTTGTATCGGTAGGCTAAATGTTGATGGGACCCTTCTTGGAATGTCAATGAGCTATCCTTAATGTACCATGAATATATAGGCTTATGGAATTCCTTTCATATGTAATGATGTGTCTTGGGTCGATAGGTCTGTGGCATTCCTCTCAAGAACAATAAAGAAATGTAAATGAGATATTCTATGAGAATGGAGGCTAAGCACCGAGTGGATATGGTAAGGTGGAAACTCTCCCATTGTTAGGCTAGGGTTCCAATGAACATCTTCCCATTCCATAACTATGTTCTCACATAGGATTTTAGCCAGTGGATTCTATCCAAGCTAAATGTACCTAGTTCTACCTTAGGCAAGTAGGACACCTCTTTATGGTGTGAGGCCATACGACACCGGATTCCATGGTTAGCTCTCATGTCTATGATAGTTAATGCCTATTCCCATCATGTGAGATGTGCATTATGGCTTCTTCAGAAGTTCTATGAAGTGTGGGTTGTAGTATGGGATGCCATCCATGCATTGCATGAGTAGGCTTTGAGAGGGTCATAGTGAGTTCTCTAAGTCTTAATGACTAATGTACGAAAGTGTCCTAAATGAAGTTATTGAAGAATGTTGTCTCTTAAATGCTTAATGTGATAATGCATGCTATACTTGGGTTGTATTATGAGTTATTTTCCCCTTGTCATGTCTTATAAAATGTTTATGTCTCTTATGTTGAGTATTGTGTAAAGGTGGAAAGGATGAATGGTAAGTTCACTTTTGGTGACCTTAATGTTGTACTTTAGTGTGGATGGTGGTATGTGATGATATCCGTGCATTGGACAATGTAATGACCCCAAAAAAGAACTAGTGAAACTAGAGCCTAATGTGTGTGTGTTTGAGGTTGGGGTGAGGTTTGATGGTGTTGTATGTTGTCCCGAGTTATGGTTGCGGGGTTTAGGGGTTAAATATCAAGGTACGACTCCCTATGGACCACCCTAGGAGTCCTTGAGGAGGACCCTAAGCTTAATCCCCAAGGCTGCCTCAAATGAAGAGAGTTGGACAAAGTTTGGTGACCTACGGAAATTGTCCACGCTCCGTAGGTCCATCCACGCCCCGTGGATGGCCTTTGTAGGTCCATCCACGCCCCGTGGATGGCCTTTGTAGGTCCATCCACGCCCCGTGGATGACCTCCTTAGGTCAAAGGGCCCCAAACCAAGCCACATCCCCAGACAACGGACCCACAAGATGGTACGTGAATGGACTCATGGTCTGTGGGTCCAGGGCGTGAACCATGTATGTGTTTGCTGTCTAGAATCGGCGAAGCCAAGGGTGGTTTGGTAAATTCCTCCCTTGGATAGTTAAGTGCTTGGACGGTTATTTTAAGTGTATTGAGGTATTTTAAGAGTATTAAAACATTAAAAACCTCTTTTAGATTTTATTCTTCAATTTCCCCAAATCAAACCCCTCCCTCTCAAAATATCTTCTCTCTAGAACTCCATTGAAGACCAACAAAAGAAGAAGACTTAGGGTTTGAAGAGGAGGGCTAATTGAATGGATTTTTGTGGGATTCTTCAATATTAAGGTGTGGTGATCCTTCATCTAGGGTAATATTTCACCCTAGAGTCAATTTCAAAGAGGTTTTCAAGGTTCACAAAAACCCAGGTTTTACTCAATTTCATGGGTTCTTGCATCAAAAGTTTTCAAATGATAAATTGTGATTATTTTGATCTTTAATTGATTATTTAAGACGGAAATACTCTATGAACCCATGATTTCTCTTAATTCCTAAATTATACCTTATGAAGTGGGTTTGTTGATTATGAATGAATGTTAAGGGATTTATGCATAGATTGATTTAGATTGTTGAATTGTATCATCATCTATGCCTAATATGGTTATTTGTTGGTTAATTGAGGATTTGCGATCATGGCTTTGTGAGGGAAAGTTTTACCTAATTACTTGTTGTAGCATAATTGTGTTAGAGATGTTGATCCACTTGAAAGGTGAAGGTGTTTACTTACTATGTACATTGTGATCATGGCCTTGAAGGCATAGTGTGAGGAATTGGAGTATTATCATGATGTTGTATATATGAATGTGATGTGAAGCATGTGTATGATCTCAATGAATGAATTATGATCATGTTTAGAAGCTAATTGTGTTAGGATTGAATATTATCTTTCTATTAACACTTGTGAATGATGGTGAAAATGTGAAAGACTATTCTCACATACACACACACACTTGAATGAATGAATGAAGTTCAATGATACTGTTAATGAATGTTGAGTCTATTGAAAGGCTATTCTCAATTGTACTCTAATGAATGTTAATGACTCGTTGTGAAAGGACTTTCTCACTAAAATAGTATTTTTAGGTGAAAGCTATTCTCATATTTGAATCTATGAGCTTCCCAATGAATGAATGTCAGGTTGGGATGGATGCCCATATGTTAGTTGAGGTGGGGTTTCTAGTAACAATCCCTATCCCTTTTAATGAATGTTGGGTTTGAGATGGATGCCCATACCTTAGTTGAGGCGGGGTATCTAGTAACAATCTCTTATCCCTTAATAAACTAATGTAATGTACTCCGTGGGGAATAATGCTAAGCACAGAGTGGATATGGATTGAGAGGGGTGCTCATACGTGAGTTGAGGTAGGGCACTTAGTAGCAGTTTCTTGAGATTGATACTCATACGTTAGTTGAGACGGAGTATCAAGTAGAAATCTCCCTATCCCATAAAATATGTGCCCACATAGGTCTAGTTAGTGGATCCACTTAAGGATAAACAAACGATGGTCCTACTTTAGGCAAGTAGGAATCCCTTTATCCGGTGAGGGTTACACCGGGATTCCATGTCAAGCTCACATGGTCTATGTCAGTTAAGGCTTACCCCCACAATAATGTTAGTGAACTATGGCTTCTTAAGGATGTACTACTTAGTGTAGGTGGTGGTAGGGACGCCATCTATGCATTGCACAAGTAGGCATTTGAGGGAGTGATACGTCCAAACTTACACTTCAAATAAAAAGTGTAAACGGTCGATGTCAATTTATAGAACTCAACTAGAGTTGAGGTCGATCCCACAAAGAATTTCTTCATATATAAGGTTTCACTGTCACGTTTATTCGAATGTTGTTATTATCTTCTAGACAAATAACAATGGAAAGTAAATTGGGTATGGTTGAATTGTTATAATTACCAAAACTTACAGTCGAAATCCAGGCTCAAGACTAACAAACTATTTCGTTGTATGATTGATTCAATTAATTAAGAGAAACATGGATTGTGTTCACCATGTCATTAGTTCTATTGTTCTCCCGTGATTTAAGTGGCAGGCAAATCAATGTTTACAAAATCCTTGTGA
Source organism: Solanum paucissectum (assembly GCA_029582445.1). Taxonomy (NCBI): domain Eukaryota; kingdom Viridiplantae; phylum Streptophyta; class Magnoliopsida; order Solanales; family Solanaceae; genus Solanum; species Solanum paucissectum. The sequence goes on along the minus strand of JAJONZ010009217.1, from coordinate 23,926 downwards.
GTTAAATTTACCTAACGCTTCTCAGCCTAATCAGATAATGGTCACTCATGTTCTGTCGACCTTAAAGTGTTATTAACATTGAACCTCGCATGAAATGATATGGTGTTAAAGATTTTTTCTCTCGAACTCAAGCTTTAACTCCAGTTTGTTAATTTAATTCAGCTTTTCCCTAACTGGTATTTTTCTCTCGAACAAATACCAGATACATGATCGTCTAATGTGTGCACTCACTAGACTAAAATGATAATGAAAGCTAAAAACTACAGGTTGTAGACACATATTACCTTTTACTTGTTTTACGGAATCACAACTAGAATATCGTCATAGATCCCACAACCCCAGTTGTGGTATTTAGCCACTCATGCTATCACATAAACAATCAGTAATTAGGGATGAAAACATATTGAGAAAGACTTATGAAAATAATTGGCGAATCAACAATCACTTTGATAATCTGATAGTCTGAATCCTAATTTCCAACTGATAACAATAATCAAAAAATCCAAAAATAGAAAGCTAAGAGTAATACTGAGTTCTTTCTCGTCGAACGTCAGATAATGCATAATAATATTTTTTAAAATGACCTGAAGTAATTCAAAATAGAATGTTCAAAATGAGTCCTAATCAAATTAGGACTGAGTTGTCAGGCCTTTTCACGGCAACTACCACGACCCGGCAAGCGCTTCACGGTCTGTGAAGGCCTCCGTGGTCTTGCCTTGGAGCTCCTCGAAAGTGGGTCTTCAAACTTTGTCACTGGAAAATGCACCACGACAAGCACGATGGTTCGTAGTTAGGACCACGGCCCGTGAAATGGTCCGTGGTCTTCACTTAGGTTTCAACTTTCTTCCACTCTTCAATGCCTTCACTGGAAACTACACCACGACAAGCACGACGGACTGTGGAGAGGACCACGGCTCGTGAAGTGGTCTGTGGTCTTCACCTGGTTATTCCTGCTCTTCATCTTCTCAAGGCCCAGCACTACCTCACTTTCACGAGCTCAATCACGGAACGTAATGAAGTTAATGGTCCATGAAGTTGGTCGTGAACTTCACTTGGTCAACATCAGTTCTCTTATTTTTCTACTTTTCTATACAACCCAGATTCTGCCTACACGTTTATCAAACCCATCAAATAATTCAAAATTTCACTTAATTCCAGTATTAGTTCATAGTTATTAAGCATCAAATGTGTCACAATTTTGTGGCACATCAACACCCTCAACTTAGAACCATTACTTGTCCTCAAGTGATGAGAAAAAAAATACAATCAGCCCTCAATTCATTTCTAGATTTATGACACTACGCAACAACTATTTCAAGTACAATTTGTATCCCAAACCTCTGAATCCAACATGTAAGGATCAATACATGATATCTCATTACTCTCAGTCAATCATACTTATACCTGCAAATTATCAGCTCACACAATCTACTTTCAAATGCAACCACTGTGTCCTCACACCAAAGAAGTCCCTCGCTCATAATGGTAGGGACTGAGTTCTACTCTCACGGTCTCAATGAACTTCTAACACTAACAACAAAATACCATAGGCTTTCCCTTGCTTTCTACGCTTTATCTTTCAAACACCCGGAATAGGATCACTGTAGGACTTTATTGGCTTGTAACACATATTGCTTTTTACTCGTTTTATGGAATAACAACTAGAATATCGTCATAAATCCCACAACCTCAGTCGTGGTATTTAGCCACTCATGCTTTCACATAAACAATTAATAATTAGGGATAAAAACATATTGATAAAGACTTACGAAAATAATTGGCGAATCAACAATCACTTTGATAATCTGATAGTCTGAATCCAAATTTCCAACTGATAACAATAATCAAAAATCCAAAAATCGAAAACTAAGAGTAATGTTGTGTTCTTTCTCATCGAACGTCAGATAATGCATAATAAATTTTTTAAAAGTGACCTAAAGTAATTCAAAATAGAATGTTCAAAATGAGTCCTAATCGAATTAGGACTGAGTTGTCGGGTCTTTTCACGGCTACTACCACGACCCGTCAAGGACTTCACGGTCCGTGATTCCCTCTGTGATCTTGCCTTGGAGCTTTCCGAAATTGGGTCTTCAAACTTGGTCACTGGAAAATGCACCACGACAAGCACGAAGGTCCGTAGTTAGGACCACGGCCCATGAAGTTGTCCGTGGTCTTCACTTGGGTTCAACTTTCTTCCACTTTTCAATGCCTTCACTGGAAACTACACCACGACAAGCACGATGGACCATGGAGAGGACCACTACCCATGAAGTAGTCTGTGGTCTTCACCTGGTTATTCCTACACTTCATCTTCTCAAGGCCCAGCACTGCCTCATTTGCACAAGCTCAACCACGGACCGTAATGAAGTTAATGGTCCGTGAAGTTGGCCGTGAACTTCACTTGGTCAACATCAGTTCTGCTTCTTTTTCTACTTTTCTATACAACCCAGATTCTGCCTACACAATTAACAAACCCATCAAATAATCCAAAAATTCAATTAATTTCAGTATTAGTTCATAGTTATTAAGCATCAAATGTGCCACAATTTAGCGGCACATCAGGGATGTCATGGTGTGTTCCTTATAATATTAATATAAAATGAATGGATTCTTATGATCATGTTAATTAAGAATGTTGATCTTATGTCTAAATGAATGAAGGTGATCTTAATGTAATGAAGCTAATGAAAAATGTTGACTCTTAAATGCTTATATGCTTTAATGTAGAGATGCATGTTATACTTGGATTGTATTATGAGTTAATTCCTTGTCATGATTTATTGTATATGAGTATGCCTTGTCTAGGGTGACTTCAAAAGAGTACTTAGTGTGATTAGCAGTATGGGATGCAACTTGCACATTTCACAAGTACGACATAAAGTTGTCTTATATGTTGGTTTTAATGTGATGATGTGATTCATGTAATGTTTATGTCTCTTAAATGCTTTATTATGTAATGGTGGAAAGGATGAATGGTAGGTTCACTTTTGGTGACCTTAAGGTGGTGCCTTGGTGTGGGTGGTGGTATGGGACGCTATCCATACATTGCACAAGGTATAACTTAAGGGTTACTTGAAGTAAAGGCTCAAGGTGAAGGTAAAGGTTTATATGTGATCTTGTTCAAATGTGAAATATGTGACTTGAATGTTGGTTGTGACTTATATTATGCATCTTTTACTCATATTCATGGAGTTATACCAAAATGGGATAAAAATATGACTTTCAACAAAATGTCCGTTTCTAAGCATGTTTTTGCATGGTCATCATACTTAGTACATCTAATGTGCTAACCCCATTCTTCCCCTTTTTCTTACTAAAGTGTAGGGCTTGGAGATATTGGTGTTCTATGCTTGAAGGATAGGTTTCTAAGGTGCTTGAAGATGAAGACTTGGTGAGTCCTCATAGTTTCGAGGACAAAATCCATTATGTTCCTTTTATGTATTTTGGTTATGTTAAAGCTTTTGTATGGGCTTAGTCTCAATGTTGTATTCTAAGTATTCGATGGTTTGAGACATAGTGTACAAAGTCTAGAAAGTCTTCCACCTACTTTTTAATGAAAAATGTCTTCGATTGTAAAGAAAGTTTTTAATTCTTCTGTATTTTCCTATTTTCTTATGTTCAAGAATGCTATGAGGCTTCTATAAGACCCCTTCAGGGTCGAGTATGCTGTGTTACGACTAGGGGGTTCTCTCGAGTACTGACAAACATGGTATCAGAGCACAAGGTTTTGGGAATGATCTTAGGTTGTCTCAAACCACATCTAGTAGAGTCTTGTTCATAATTTGAAGCGCGCCACATTATGAATAGGAGTCTATTGGGTGTTAACAAAGTTTCACTTTTTCATTCTTCTAGTCATGCCTTAGAGAGAAACTTCATAAGGTCTTTCTCCAATTCCTTATCCAATGGACTTTAGAGTATGACCACTTGAAAGGAGTATGCAAGAAGGGTTGAGGGAGAGAAAAAAGGTTGGTTGTGATGCCAACTATGGCTATGTGACTTGATAGATGTGAGGTGATAGTTTGTGGTGTGACTTTAGTATGAATGAGTTGCTTTATAATTATGTGTGTTGTTGGTAGAATCCGACTTAGTCAAGATGAGTTTTGAGGTATATTGAAAGAGTTGATGAAATGTGGTATTTTATAAATGCCTAGTGTGATGAGTATGAAGGTTTAGTGATGCTTTGCTCTGACCTTAGAATGGAAAGAAGTGAAGTTTGAAAGAGCTAGTATAAGCTTTCTCCCAAGTGAGGGATAATGTGCCTAGATGGTTAGGTCTTTGAGTGTCCTTGATGTTCATGAGTTAGGCTTGATTAGTGTTTTTACCTTAAGAGGTGTAGTGAGTTTGAGGAGTTTAGACCCGGTGTGGTAGACTCATATGAGGCCTTGAGTGATGTTGGTAAGGTTAATTGTGAGCAAGAGTTGCTTAATGAGAACCTACCTAGTTTAAGAGCACCAGTAAGTTGATGGTTTCTTGTAAGTTGTGAATGTCTTGATTAAGGTTCCTTTGGGGTATGATCATGTTGACCTTAGTTGGGCTTACTCCTAAGTGGGGGATAGTATGTTGAGTAGTAAGGTTGTTGAGAGTTCCGATATCCTTACCTATTCCTTTATGTGCCTATTCAAGCCTAAGACAAAGAGTTACTTTTTGGCTTGTTTCATGTTTTGGAGTCATTTGTCATATTCAGTTCCCATGGTCTCCTTATGTTATGCATGTTTTATATGAATTCTTGTTTAGTTGAGAAAATGATTTTTCATGATTTATTGTTCCTCATGTTGATGTGCATTTAGCTTGAGTTGCTTATATGCTTCATGAGGTTAAATGTTGAACATGCCTAAATGTGCTTTATTGAAAAGATGCATAGTGTGCTTTTATGAGAAAATTGCTCAAATGTGCTTAATGATGTTGTAATGAGCATGATGTGATTTGTAGAAGGAAGTTCCTCCAATGAAGTGAGAAATGTGAAGTTTTGATGCATAATGAGTTTGTAGATGTAGTTCCTACCTTCTTGTTTGCATTGAGCCTTTTTGATGTGGAGTTGATGTTTCCTCCTATGTTTATGCATTTATATTGATGTTTCATGCAGGATTGTGGGCTGTAGTCTTGATTCGTTACCCCTTAATGTGTTTAAAGTGTCATTCGAGGACGAATGTTCCTAAGTGGGGGATAATGTAACGACCCTAAAAACAAACTAGTGAAACTAAAGCCTAACGTGTGTGTATGATTGAGGTTGGGGTGAGGTTTGATGGTGTTGTCTGTTATCCTGAGTCATGGTTGCAGGTTTTAGGGTTTAAACGTCAAGGTACGACTCCCCATGGACCACCCTAGAGGTCCTTGAGGAGGACCCTAAGCTTAACCCCCAAGGCTGCCCAAAATGAAGAGAGTTGGCCAAAGTTTGTGACCTACCGAAAAGGTTCACGCCCCGCAGGTCCATCCACGCCCCATGGATTGCCTCCGTAGGTCAAGGGGTCCCAAAAAAAGCCATAGCCCCAGACCACGGACCCACAGGATGGTCTGTGAATGGACTCACGGTCTGTGGGTCCATGGCGTGAACCATGCCTGTGTTTGCTGTCTATAATCGGCCATGCCAAGGGTGGCTTGGTAAATTCTTCCCTTGGCTAGTTAAGTGCTTGGACAGTTATTTTAAGTGTATTAAGGTATTTTAAGCGTATTAAAATATAAAAAACCTATTTTAGATTTCATTCTTAAATTTCCCCAAATCAAACCCCTCCCTCTCAAAATATCTCCTCTCTAGAACTCCATTGAAGACTAAGAGAAGAAGAAGACTTAGGGTTTGAAGAGGAGGTCAAATTGAGTGGATTTTCATGGGATTCTTCAAGATAAAGGTATGGTGATCCTTCATCTAGGGTTAGATTTTACTCAAGAGTCAATTTCAAAGAAGTTTTCAAGGTTTTCAAGTTTCACAAAAACCCTAGGTTTTACTCAATTTCATGGGTTCTTGCATCAAACATTTTCAAATGATAAATTATGATTATATTGATGTTTAATTGATTATTTAAGATAGAAATGCTCTATGAATCCATGATTTCTCTCAATTCCTAAATTGTGTCTTATGAAGTGGGTTTGTTGATTAAGAATGAATGTTGATGGATTTATGCCTAGATTGATTTAGATTGTTGAATTGTTTCATCATCTATGCCTAATGATGGTGAATTGTCGGATAATTGAGGATTTGTGATCATAGCTTTGTGAGGGAAAGTTTGACCTAATTACTTATTGTAATAGAATTGTGTTAGATATGTTGATCCACTTGAAAGGTGAAGGTGTTTACTTACTATGTACATTGTGATCATGGCCTTGAAGGCATAGTGTGAGGAATTGAAGTATTATCATGATGTTGTATATATGAATGTGATGTGAAGAATGTGTGTGATCTCAATGAATGAATATTGATCATGTTTAAAAGCTAATTGTGTTAGGATTGCATATTATCTCTCTATTAACACTTGTGAATGATGGTGACAATGTGGAAGGCTATTCTCACATACACACACACTTGAATGAATGAATGAAGTTCAATGATAATTTTGTTGAATGTTGAATCTATTTAAAGGCTATTCTCAATTGTACTCTAATGAATGTTAATGACTTGCCGTGGAAGGACTTTCTCACTAAAATGGGATTTTTAGGTGAAAGGCTATTCTCATCTTTGAATCTATGAGCTTTCCAATGAATGAATGTCGGGTTGGGATGGATGCCCATACGTTAGTTGAGGCGGGGTATCTATTAACAATCACTATCCCTTTTCATGAATGTTGGGTTTGAGATGGACGCCCTTATGTTAGTTGAGGTAGGGTATCTAGTAACAATCACTTATCCCTTAATAAACTAATGTAATGTACTCCGTGGGGAATAATGCTAAGCATCGAGTGGATATGGATTGAGATGGGTGCTCATACGTGAGTTGAGGTAGGGCACTTAGTAGGAATCTCTTGAGATGGATACTCATACAGTAGTTGAGGCGGGGTATCTAGTATTAATCTCCCTATCCCATAAACTATGTGCCCACATAGGTCTAGCTAGTGGATCAGCTTAAGGATTAACAAACGATGGTCCTACCTTAGGCAAGTAGGAATCCCTTTATCCGGTGAGGGTGACACTGGGATTCGATGTCAAGCTCACATGGTCTATGTCGGTTAAGGCTTACCCCCACAATAATGTTAGTGAACTATGGCTTCTTAAGGATGTAATACTTAGTGTAGGTGGTGGTATTGGATGCCATCTATGCATTGCACAAGTAGGCATTTGAGGGAGGTCATGATGGGTTCCTTATAATGTTAATGAAATGAATGGACTCTTATGATCATGTTAATGAAAAATGTTGATCTTATGTCTAAATGAATGAAGGTTCTCTTAATGTAATGATGCTAATGAAGAATGCTGACTCTTAAATGCTTATATGCTTAAATGTAGAGATGCATGTTATACTTGGATTGTATTATGAGTTACTTCGTTGTCATGATTTATTGTATATGAATGTGCCTTGTCTAGGCTGACTTCAAAGGAGTACTTCGTTTGAGTATTAGTATGGGATGCTACTTCCACATTGCACAAGTACGACTTAGAGTTGTCTTAGATGCTGGTCTTAATGTGATGATGTGATTCATGTAATGTTTATGTCTCTTAAATGCTTTATTGTGTAAAGGTGGAAAGGATGAATGGTAAGTTCACTTTTGGTGACCTTAAGGTGGTGCATTGGTGTGGGTGGTGGTATGGGACGCTATCCATACATTGCACAAGGTATAGCTTAAGGGTTACTTGAAGTGAAGGCTCAAGGTGAAGGTAAAGGTTTATATGTGATCTTGTTCAAATGTGAAATATGTGACTTGAATTTTTGTTGTGACTTATATTATGCCTTTTTTACTCATATTCATGGAGTTTTACCAAAATGGCATAAAAACATGACTTTCAACAAAATATCCCTTTATAAGCATGTTTTTGCATGTTCATCATACTTATTACATCTAATGTGCTAACCCCACTCTTCCCTTTTTCTTACTAAAGTGTAGGGCTTGGAGATATTGGTGTTCTATGCTTGAAGGATAGATTTCTAAGATGCTTGAAGATGAAGACTTGGTGAGTCCTCATAGTTTCGAGGACAAAATCTATTATGTTCCTTTTATGTGTTTTGGTTATGTTAATGCTTTGTATGGGCTTAGTCCCAATATTGTATTCTAAGTATTAGATGGTTAGGGACATAGTGTACAAAGTCTAGAAAGTCTTCCGCTTGCTTTTTAATGAAAAATGTCTTTCATTGTAAAGAAAGTTTTTAATTCTTCTCTATTTTCCTATGTTTTTATGTTCAAGAATGATATGAGGCTTGTATAAGACCCCTTTGGGGTCGAGTACGCCGTGTTACGACTAGGGGGTGCTCTCAGGTCGTGACAAACAAGGTATATCATGAGGGTTACTTGATGTTAAGGTCTAATGTGATGGTAAATGGTTTACATGTTGATTATGTTCAAATGTGATAATATGACTTGTATGATGATTATACTTGTATTTGATGTCTCTTAAACAATTGTATATGATATTTCTAAAATGTGGCATAATGCATGGTTTCTAACCAAAATGTCCCCTTTTAAAGCATGTTTTTGCATGGTCATCATACTTAGTACATTTTTGTGTGCCAACCCATATTTTTCTTATTTTATTACAAGTGTGTTCCTATCCATCTAGTTCAAGGGTTTGGTTTGAGATTCCTCCAAGGCTAAGTGGTATGTCTTCATAGATTGAGGACAAGTTTTTAGATGTTCCTTTTCTTTCATGTAATAGACAATTGTTAGTCTTTCGATTGTAAAGGGCCGTGACCTTACTTTAGTTTTCAAGATATTCTTTAGATGGCCATGTGAGACGATAGGCTTCCGCTGTGTTTCAAATGTTTTTAAATGAAGTTTTGATTTCATGGATTTAAATCATTTTTAATTCCACACTATTTCTATATATCAAATGTTATGAATTCTAAGAGTCTTGTACGAGACCCTTTCGAGGTCAAGTACGCCGTGTAACTTCCAGGGTATAGGCTCGGGTCGTTACAAACTTGGTATCAGAGCATAATATTTTAGAAAGGATTTTTAGGATTGATGTCTCACAAGCCACGTCTAGTAGAGTCTTGTTCATCGGTGTGAGTCGCGATACATCTATGAGCGGGAGGCCATAGGACATTAGGAAAGTGTCAATTCTTCATTCTTCAAGTCGTACCATAGAGTTTAACTCTAGAATGTCTATCTCTTATTCCTTATCCGATGGTCTTTAGGGTATGACCATTTGAAAGGCTTATGCTAGAAGGAGTGAGGGAGGAAAGTTGGTTGTGATGTCAAATATTGCTATGTGACTTGTTGGATTTGAGGTGATAGATTGTGATGTTGTCCTTAGTATGAATGTGTTGCTTTGTGGTTAGACTTAGATGATGGTAGAACCCGACTTAGTTATTATAAGTTTTGAGGTATGTTGAAAGATTTGATGAATGAGGTGCGTTAGAAATGTGTTGATGGGATGAGTGAATAGACTTCTCTAAGAAGGGTAGAAATGTAATTCACCTTGGTAGAATCATCTTGTGTGATGAGTGTGAAGGTTTTTTGATGACTTGCTCCGCTAGAATGGAAAGAAGTGAAGTTTAAGAGAGCTTGTATAGGCTTACTCACAAGCGGAGGGATAATGTGCTTAGATGGTAAGGTTATTGAGTGTCTTTGACGTTCATGAGTTAGGCTTGCTTGATATTCTCACCTTATGAGGTGTAGTGAGTTTGAGGAGTTTAGACCCGGTGTGGTAGACTCATATGAGACCTTGGGAGGTGTTAGTAAGGTTGTTTGTGAGCAAGAGTTGCTTAATGAGGACCTTCCTAGTTTAAAGGCACCAGTAAGTGGTGATTCCTTATGGTCATGAATGTCTTGTTAAGGTCTTTATGTTATTTTCATGTTAACCTTAGTTGGTTTTTCTCCTAAGTGGGGGATGGTATGTTGAATAGTAGGTTTTGGTGAGTTTGATATTCTTGTCACTTTCTTCTATTCTTATTCAAGCTTGAGACCAAAAGTTTTTTGTAGCTTGTGTCATGTGTGAAAGTGTGTTTCCATGATCTCCTTATGTTATGCATGCTTTAATTAAATTTATGTTTAAATGAGAAAATGAGTTTTCATGAATTGTGTTCCTCATGTTGATATGTATCTATGATGAGTTGCCTAAATACTTCATGATTTGACTTGTTGAACATGTTTAAATGTGTTTTTGGAAAGAGTTGCATAATTGCCTTATGATGTTGTAATGAGCATAATGTGAGATGGAGGAGGAAGTTCCTCCAACGAAATGAGAAATGTTGATGTTTTGTTGCTTAATGAGTTTGTAGAAGTAGTTCCTACTTTCTTGTAATGCATTGAGTTTATTGATGTGGAGTTAATGTTTCCTCCTATGATTATGCATTTATATTGATGCGTCATGATTGTTGGGTTGCTAGTCTTGAGTCGTTATTCATTAAAGTGTTTAAAGTGTCATTCTAAGATGAATGTTCCTGAGTGGGGGATAATGTAACGACTAGTAAAATGGTAGGTTAAACTAGAGCCTAAACGTGGGGGTTAATGTCGATGGTTAAGGGCAAGGGCTAAAGGTTTTGGATGTAGGCCATGGTGAGGGGCCAAGGCTACCTACAAACTAGGCATAACCACTCCCTACCATCACCACTACGGTCTTCATGACCCATGGTGGCAAGGTAGTGTGCCCAAGTTTGGTGCCAAGATAAGGCACCCCTTCATGAGCCACTTCACGACTCGTGGTCTTGACCACGGGCCATGGGAAGGCTCATGGGGTTGCCTTAGCTTTAGGCGGTTTGTGTCTTGATGAGGTAGCTACTGCCCCAAAGACCACGGGTACCACCACGAGCCGTGGTGCCCTAGAAGGTCCGTCAAAGTGGTCGTCAGGATCACTTGGTGGCAAGGCAAGCAAGGCAACTTGGCCAAGCTACTGCCTCCATGAACACGACCATGACCACGACTTGTGGTCTTGACCACGGATCGTAGGAGGTATCGTGGACTTACCTTAGGCCTTTGAGGTCTTGGAAAGTTGGAGGAGTACACTGCCTAGGGGACTACGGGCACCACCAACAGCCGTGGTTCCCCTCACGACCCGTTAAGTTGGGTGCGGTCCCTGACGGGCTGCCTTAAGTTGAGGGTATTTGAGTAATTTCGTTTTAATTAATTAATGTGTGGGGTTGATTTTAATTATTATATATCACTAGTATATACAGTTTTAAGTCCTAAAACAAGTCAGTTACTCCTTATTTCCCCAAATCAAAACAAAAGTTCTTCTCCCTCTCAAAATTCCCTCTCTAAACTCAAGGAAGAAGAAGGGAGCCTTTGAAGCTAGGGTTTCTGGATTCAAGGTGTTTCTCCTTCAAATTTCTTGTGGAATCACAAGCAAGGTATGATGATCCTTCATCTAGGGGTAGCTTTCACCCCTAGAGTCAATTGAAAGTGATTTTTCAAAGTTTTCAAGTTCATAAAAAACCTAGGCTTTTACTCAACCTCATGGGTTCCTTCTTCAACAATTTCAAATGATTATTAACGACATATTATGATTGTATTAGTGTTTAATAGATGATTTATACTGAAAATATTCTATGAACCCATGAATTCTCTCAATTCTTAAATTGTGCCTTTATGAAGTAGGTTTGTTGATTATGAAATCTTATGAAGGGAATATGTCTAAATTGCTTTGGGTTATTGAATTGTATCATTATCTATGCCTTAATTATGGTGAATTGTTGGGGTGTTGATGATTTGAGATTCATGGCCTTGAGGGCATAGTATGAGGAATTGAGCTATTATCAAGATATCTTATATATGAATGTGAATCTAATGAAGTTAATGTGATTATGTCTTGAATGTAATCGTGTTATATTTGAACGGAAAATTCTCAATTTGACACTCATGAATGCTGATGATAAAATGTGAAGGGTTGCTATGATGTGATATTCTAACTTGAATTGGTAGGCAAAGGCATCCTTTTCTTGAATTGATGAATGTGACCTTGAATGTAATATCATGTCTTGAATTGGTAGGCTCATGCATCCTCTTCTTGTATAATGAATGTGTCTTGACTTGATAAATATAAATCAATAGGCCAATGGCGTTTCTTTCAAAAATGAATGATGAAGTATTTTAGGCTATGTCTTGAACCGGTAGACCTAGTGTTGGTAGCCCTTCATGATGAGTCTAGAAACTAATGTGATGATAAACCTTGAATCGATAGTCCTAGTATTGGAAGCCCTTTCATGTGTGAAATGATGAACCTTGTATCGGTAGGCCCAATGTTGATGGCACCCTTCTTCGAAAGTCAATGAGTTATCCTTAATGTACCATGAATCGATAGGCTTATGGAATTCCTTTAATATGTAATGATGTGTCTTGGGTCGATAGACCTATTGCATTCCTCTCAAGCACAATAATAAAATGTAAATGAAATTCTCTATGAGAATAGAGGCTAAGAACTGAGTGGATATGGTAAGGTGGAAACTCTCCCAATGTTAGGCTAGGGTTCCAATGAACATCTTCCTATCCCATAACTATGTGCCCACATAGGATTTTTGCCAGTGGATTTCATCCAAGGTAAATGTACCTAGTTCTACCTTAGGTAAGTAGGACACCTATTTATGGTGTGGGGCCATACGACACCGGGATCCATGGTTAGCTCTCATGGTCTATGTCGGTTAATTCCTATTCCCATCATGTGAGATGTGCATTATGGTTTCTTGAGAAGTTGTATGAAGTATGGGAGGTAGTATGGGATGCCATTTATGCATTGCACGAGTAGGCTTTGAGAGGGTCACAGTGAGGTCTCTAAGTCTTAATGACTAATGTGAGAAAGTGTCCTAAATGAAGTTATTGAAGAATGTTGTCTCTTAAATGCTTAATGTGATAATGCATTCTATACTTGGGTTGTAATATGAGTTATTTTCCCCTTGTCATGTCTTATAAAATGTTTATGTCTCTTATGTTGAATATTGTGTAAAGGTGGAAAGAATGAATGGTAAGTTCACTTTTGGTGACCTTAATGTGGTACTTTAGTGTGGATGGTGGTATGGGACGCTATCCATACATTGCACAAGGTATAGCATGAGGGTTACTTGAGGTGAAGGTCGAATGTGAAGGTAAAGGGTTTACATGTTGATTATGTTCAAATGTGATATTATGACTTGTATGATGATTATACTTGTATTTTATGTTTCTTAAACTATTGTACATGATATTTCTAAAAAGTGGCATAATGCGTGGTTTCCAACCGAAATGTCCCCTTTTAAAGAATGTTTTTGCATGGTCATCATACTTAGTACATTTTTGTGTGCTAACCCATATTTCTCTTATTTTACTACAAGTATAGGTTCCGGCAAGTGAGTTGCTATCAATCTAGTTCAAGGGCTTGGGTTGAGATTCCTCCAAGGCTAAGTGGTATGTCCTCATAGATCGAGGACAAGTGTTTAGATGTTCCTTTTCTTTCATGTAATAGACAATTGTTAGTCGTTCGATTGTAAAGGGACGTGACCCTACTTTAGTTCTCAATATATTTTTTAGATGGTCATGTGAGACGATAGAATTCCACTGTGTTTCAAATGTTTTTAAATGAAGTTTTGATTTCATAGATTTAAATAAGTTTTAATTCTGCACTATTTCTATATATCGAATGTTATGAATGCTAAGAGGCTTGTACGAGACCCCTTCGGGGTCAAGTATGTCGTGTAACTTCCAGGGTATGGGTTTGGGTTGTTACATTGAATTTGATTTTGTTCTTGAATAAATATGAGATTGATAAGTTCTTGAGAAAATCATGTTGATTTTAAGAGTTGTTTTTTAGTAGATTCTTGTGTACATGTATTGGGTAACTTAACCTAAAGATAATTTGAGAAAAATAATCGAAGCTAGTCAAATTAATGTTAGAAAATGAGTTTAAAAATTCATTGGGAACACTAGAGGAAAGGCTAGCGTGGAGCGCCCAGATGCGCCAGAGGGTCTGGGACGCCGCGCCAGCAGTGCACCATTTTGGGGTCTCTGAACTATAGGGGCTAGCGGCCCACGCCAGTAGTACGCTAGGGTCGCCTGTCCCCACCCATTTTCTGTCATTTAGCCCGAGTCCTTCTAAAATGTACTATCACTTCCTATCGATTCTAACTACTCCAAATGACTTTTAAACATCTAGAAAGCATCCATAAACATGAATCATAACCTTGAACCCACAAATTCAAATTCAAGGAAAGTTAAGACCCAAGTCTAGAGAGTTCTTAGAGTCTTTTCAAATGTCTTTCAGAAATATTTTCAACTTGTTTTAAGACTTGACCATTGAGTTGAGTAAGAGTAAGAGTGAAGTTCATTTTCTTCAAAAGATTATATGGGAACTAACTATTCCCAAAGAGTAAATGTTTTCACATTTAAACAAGAGAGGAAACACTGCTTTCCAAGAGAGCTTTTGAGCTAGTTTTTGAGTAATAATCTCAAACCACAGAAAGAGTTATGTTTTTAAAAATATGAGCTAGTTACATTTTGGGAGTAGTATTGAACACCGATATGGGGACGAGTTTCAATTAATATATTTCAAAGTCTCCATAAACCGTGTAGCCAACATGGGATGGATGTCGGTTAGAGAATCTCCCACAGTGTTACTTGTATTTTCATATATAAACTAAGTTATTGTTGTGTTTTTCAATACACTGAGTTGTTATCCACATGTTTTAAGGCTTTTCTTTGTATTGCATTTATATTTCTGCTTTATATTGTAATGAGTTGAGTTGCGTTGAGACGAGGTAAGTTTCTTCAATTCAATTTTCAAGCTTATGTCTTGCTTTAGAATTCCCCTCATATGCTCGTACATTCAATGTACTGATGTTGTTTGGTCTGCATCATGCAGATATATGTAACCAGGGTCAGCATCTAGCGCTTCATTGATCCAGTTGAGCTTTAGAGTTGTTGTTGAGCCTCCTTGCTTCCGGAGGACACCTTTTATTTGCTTAATCATTTTAGTGTATTAGGATGTCGTGGGTCTTGTCCCGACGTCCATCTTAGTTATTAGAGGCTTTATAGATAGTTAGATATTGTTAGTTCATGAGTCTTTTTTTTTCCATTTTCAGTTTTAAATGTTTAAAACTTGAGTTGTCTCTTTGGCCAGTTGAATGTTTCTTTTATAACATTCCGAGTTTAGTACATGAACTTATCTCTTGATTTAGTTTAAATGTTGAGTAAAGTCTTCCGCTGAGTAGTAAGCCAGGCTAAGGGTTTTCTTGGGGCCAGCAATGGTTCTCGAGTGCCGACCAAGTCCAGGGTGTAGGCTAGGGGAGTGACAAAAATGACCTTTCTAGAGCTGATGGAACTAGTAAAATTTGGATCCGACATAAAAATCTCTAGATGTCGACTAAAGTCAACCCTTTAACCATAAGGCCATAAAAACAGAAAAACTCATGCTAAACTCAATCGATTAGCTCGAGAAGCATGCCACCTATCCCTACACAACACAAAAGCCATAAAGAAGCTACAAGAAGGGGGGAAATCGAAAAAGCATGAAAAACCACATAAAGGACCACGAGGGTAATTACAACATCAACTACTAAAAGGACTTTCGTCTGCTAAAGTAAAAAAAAGAGAATACCCGAAGGCTAACAAAGATGATGATAAGAGGCCCAAAAGTCAAGCGTCAACTCCCAAGTGGCCTCCTCGATTGGAAAATGCCTCCAATGAACATTCCCCAATCGGATTAGGTTGCAACTTCCTCACCTTTCTATCTAGAATGGACATAGGCTCCTTGTCAAAACTCAAGGACTCATCAAGCTAAACCAAATCCAAGTGAATCATGTAACACTCATCCACAACATACCGCCTTAATATAGGGACATGGAACACAAGATGAAAAATCATAAAAGCTGGAGTCAAGGCTATCTCATAAGTTACCTCTTCTACCCTCTTCACAATCTCAAAAGTGTTGATGAACCTAGAGCTAAGCTTGTCCCTCCTTCCGAATATCATCACGCTCTTCATGGGTCACACCCATAGAAATACCCGATAAACAACCATGAACTATAAAGGTTGAAGCCTATTATAACACCTCGATTAGAGAAAAACTAGAAAAGAGTCAAGCAGTTAGGTCAAGAACCAAAAAGTGGACCATGGAACCTTCCACGAAGTCGTAAACGGGTCGTGAAAGGGACCACAATCAATTTTGGGGATCGTGATGAGTCCCCAGGGCTGCCCAGAAAAGTGTCCCTCTAACGGACGCCTAGACGGATCGTGGTGAGGTTGACGGGCCATCTAACGGCTCGTCATGTTGGCAACACAAAAGGGGGTTTCACCCCTAGCACTTGATCAAGAACCACGAAAGGCTAAACTATTTATGAAGTCCCACATGGGCTGTGTAGTCTCCCATGAAGCCGGGGGGAGTGGGGTACAGTGAAGACTGCCAGGCAGTTTCTTCATTACCCGTTAGACGTGCCGTGGTAGCTGATATACCATGTGTTTACGGTATTTTTGATGCATTTCACTTACAAGTTGTGTATGTCTAGGGCTATATTGTATTAGAAATAATGTGTTTTGTACTATATTTGCAGGAAATAGGCTTGGAGGTGGTTGATGAAGATTTGGAGTTGAAAAGTGCTAAATTAGCCATCGACGGTGACATCCACGGACCGTTGGTCGATCGACAAACCGTGGATGGGTAGTTGTAGGTATTGTCATGGGAGATGCGTTTCAGTAACTCAAACCACAGAGTGCCAAGACGTACCATAGCCTAGTCCACGGACCCATCAGGGAAGTTTGACAAGTGTGGAACCACGGAGCAAGACAACGGACCGTAGGTCGACCCACGGTCTGTCCTGCACAACCGTCGATGAAGATCAGAAAGTTGAAGGTTCCAGGTAGGTGAAAAGTTCTAAGTGTTGAACGACAGAGGGTGACCTATTGATTGTAGGTTGACTCACGGTTTGTAGGTCTTGTCATCGAAAGAAACCGCGTCCAGACAAATTATTTCCTTATTTTGTTTCCTTTTTTATTTAGGACTTGTTTTCTATAAATAGGGGATATAAACCTCATTTTTGGGGGTTAGACAACATAGTTTACTTTTAGTCCTTGGTGTTTCTTTAGAATTAACTTGCAAACTTTAGCAATTTGATTTCCGAATTTCAGTTTATAAGATTTTCACTTAGAAATTCAATTGTAGATTTCAGGTTTCATCAATTCTACTTGTATGTTCATGAATTATTTTTATCAAAAATATGAATTGTGTTCTTTCAAGCATGAGTAGCTAAATCCACAACTAGGGTTGTGGGACCCATGATTAATTAACAAAGTATGAATAATAACTAAGTAATTCTTGAATATTGTTTATGCATGTATTGTTAATTTCTTTGGTTGGAAGTCTTTTTAACGGTGCACAATGTTAGAACTTGTCTCGTTGCTACTTGGCGGACCAAATAGGTAGTTAATGAGAAAAGAATTAACAACAGAGATTTAGTGGAAGATATCTAGTAGTCTAATGTAAATTGGTGTGAGGGGGAAAACTAAGTCATACATTGATGTGATGGCTAATCTAAGGTTAAAGTGAGGGTTAATAAAGTATACACTCGTAGCCGGACTAAGGTGCGTAGTGAAATTCCCTATTTGGAGGACCAATCACTTAGGGATACCTATCTTACAAACTTTGCATGTAAAACACTAGGAAATAAGTACTATTATTAGGATCACTACGTTAAGATCTTGTGGGTAACCATACACCCTAGTTTCTTTCTCATATTGATAACTAAAAGTTGAATCTTGCTTACTTGTTACAAAAACAACAAACTGTTACTTGCATACAAAAAAAAAACCCTTTATTTTTTTGTCTCAGAAATAGTTTGACTAAACGAATATAATAGTAAGTTAATTTTAAGTTTGAACCATATTCCTCATGGGATCGACCTCAACCTACAAGTTGGGTTCTTTATTTGACAACGATCGCTAATACTTCTTTACGGAGGTATAATTTGAGTGTATCAAATTGTGGCACCTCTGTCGGGGAATACGACTTTTAGATTAAGCTTAACTACATTATTGAACTTTAGTTAAATATTTCATGATTTTATGTTTTGTTTTGTTTTTTGTTTTCTACAGGTTTCTACTCTAGTGTATGCCAAGTCCACGGAGTCTAGGCGAATTACTGACCCCCTACAATCCAGAGTTGAGCAAAACTTTGAGAAAATGAATAATCAAAGGGACCGAAATGATACAATCGAAGAGAATCTAGTTGATGGAGTTGAATTGCAGCCTCTTGGGGTTGGAAATGTGCACGCTCAGGATCATGGTGGTAATATAATTAGAGATACATAAAGGGTTCAAAATTCGCCAGAACTGAGGTTGCGTGATATCTACAGGGTTGAATTCAATATAGTTGAATCAGAAGAGCCCATTTTTCTTCCTCCTCTACCTCCAGGGCATACATTTGTTGTAATCAACAGTCTGATGCAAATGCTTACAGCACAAGGGTTGTTTTCTGGTCTAGCGTTGGAAGATCTACATAGTCATATGGTGAAATTGAGAAGTGTCTGCAAGAGTCGTGTGGGGCGATCGGAATCGGACATGGATGTCATAGTTTTGAGAATCTTCCCTCTATCATTTACCGATGGTGCTGCGGTGTGGTTTGCTGAGCTTCCATATAATTCAATTCATACATGGGACCAATTGTAAAAGTTGTTCATGTCAAAGTATTTTCCGGTGTCAAAGAAGCCGAATAACAAAGATAAACTAAATAACTTCGTAGCACTACCTAGAGAGTCCGTAAGCAGTTCATGGGATAGGTTCACTGCATTTATCAGAAGTGTTCCTAATCACCGCATTGATGATGAGTCGCTAAAAGAGTACTTCTACAGAGGATAGGATGACAATGGAAAGTTTGTGCTAGATACTATTGCTAGAGGATCATATGGTGATTGCACTTTTGAGGAGATTGCTGAAAAATTAGAGAAGATTTCTCGAAACAATAAGGCATGGAGCCCTAGAAAGGAAAATACCTACAGAAGCACATGAGGACAGAACTTGGATTGGTATTGAAGCATGTGAGTGGAAATGCAGAAAAGGTGAATGTCGTAAATTACCTACCTAGAACTCCACCACCACCAGTTGAGGAATGCTACTATGAGGAGGATGTGTACTTGGTAAATGATCAGACGGGGGGTTTCCAAGCCAACGCCCAAGGTTCCAACTCGGATAGTAGGCGCCAAGGTCAAGGACACCAAGGTCGGAACTATGGGAACTACAATCGAGAGACAAACTCTGTCCGGGATGGAAACTACAACCGCGATAACAACTACAACCGAAAAAACTATGGCAACAAAAAAAAGAGTTGTACCCTATGTTTTATCTGGGAATTGGGAATCTGGCAATAGAGAGGTTGGGGCTAGTATATCACGCATTGAGGATATGATGCAAAAGATGATGAGGAGCTTTGATTAGACTGATGAGAATGTGAAAGAGATACAAAATGACTTGTCTAGATTCGGTTAAAAATTTGATGCCCATAAACTGTCGATAAAGAAACTTGAGAAGCAGTTTAGTCAGTTTTTCACTAATGTGAACCCACGTTAGCCTGACACACTTCCTAGCAACACCATCCATTATACAAAAAGTGATGGGTATTGTATGACAGTCACTACTCGAGGAGGTAAACAAACCATTGATCCTTCTATGTCGTTTGAGGTTGAAATTGTAATAGAAAGAGATAAAGATGAGATTGAGGTTACTGGAGAGTCTAAAAATGCTACAGAGAAGGAAGCGGAGGTGACCCAAAAAGTTGTTCCTATTCCTAGACCTCCACCTCCATTCTCCACAGAGGTTGGTGAAGACGACCGAAGAAAGAAAATACTGCAGGTTCATAACTATTTTGAAATAGCTTTCCATCAATGTTTCTTTGATAGAAGCTTCAGAACAAATGCTTGGGTATGAAAAGTTTATGAAGGATTTGGTGACCAAAAAGAGGGCTGTCAGTTTTGAAGATGATGTAAGGTTACAACATTGTAGTGCTAGCATTAATCTGATGCCATTGTATATATACAAGAAGTTCAGTTTAGGGGCTCCAAAACCGACTGGGATGCATCTACTTATGGTCGATAGAATTGTGAAGAAGCCCAATGGTGTTTTCCAAGATGTCCTTGTGAAAGTGGAGTCGTTCATTTTTCCAATGGATTTTTTGATACTTGATTGTGAGGTTCCCATCATCTTAGGGAGACCATTCCTTGCTATTGGGTGTGCCTTTGTTGATATGGAGAGAGGGCATATGAAGTTACGATTAAATAATGAGAAGGTAACTTTTAATATCTGTAGGTCTGTTAAGCAGGAAAGCGATCTCAAGTAAGTATTAGTGGTGAATCATATTGTGGAGTGAGGTTTTGAAGTGTCCATTGAAGAGATGTGGGTGTTAATGCACTGGCAGTGGTAATAATGTATTTTGAGGGTGATGGTATTGAATACTATGATGAATTAGTTGCCTCACTTGATAGGTTCGAATGCCGTTCCAAACAAAAAAGATTGGAGCTAGATATGAAGAATCGTGACTCTCCACCCGCAAAACCGTGTGTGGAAGAAGCTCCAAAATAGGAGCTCAAGGCTCTACCATTGCATTTGAGGTATGAATTCTTAGGGAAATATGGCACATTACCGGTAATTATTGCGGCCGATTGGAGTGAGGTACAAGTAGAGGCATTGGTTTCTGTGTTGAAGAGGTTCAAGCGGGCTATTGGATGTAATATTGCAAACATTATTGGGATTTCTCCTGGCATTTGTTCTCATAAAATCCAACTCCAACTCATGTCGGACAGCAAGCCAAGTATTGAGCACCAAAGGAGACTGAATCCACCTATGCAAGAGGTAGTGAAAAAGGAAATTATCAAATGGTTGGATGCTGGAATCATATACCCCATTGGAGAAAGTAGTTGGGTCGGCCCTATTCAGTGTGTACCTAAGAAAAGTGGGATTATTATTGTTCCTCATGCAAAAATGAGATTTTTCCGATGAGGCTAGTGACCGGATGCAGAGTACGCATGGACTACCACAAGCTGAATGCTTGGACAGAAAAGGATCACTTCCTGGTGTCATTCATGGATTAGATGATGGATCGTCTTGCTGGTAAGGGTTGGTATTCCTTTCTTGATGAGTATTCAAGCTACAATCAGATCTTCATAGCTCCAAAAAACCAGTGAAAGACCACCTTCACTTATCTTTATAGGACTTTTGCCTTCAAAAGGATGCCATTTGGGTTGTGTAATGCTCCGTGACCTTCCAGCGTTGCATGATGTCGATATTTTCAGATATGGTGGAGGACACTACTGAGGTATTTATGGATGATTTATCTATGGTAGGTGACTCGTTTGATGGTTTTCTGATGCATATGGCCGAGATAATAAAACGATGTGAAGAGTGAAATTTTGTGCTCAATTGGGAAAAATGCCACTTCATGGTGAAAGAAGGTATAGTTCTGGGTCATCAGATTTTTGAGAAGGGTATTAAGGTTGATAGAGCTAAAGTTGAGGTAATAGAAAAGCTTCAACCACGTATCTCTGTTAAAGGTGTTAGAAGTTTTCTTGGGCATGTACGTTTTTATCGGAGGTTTATCAAGGATTTCTCAAAAAAATCACACCCATTGTTCAAACTACGTACTCAAAAAGGAGTGTAAATTTGATTTTGATGATACTTTCCTGAGAGCATTTGGAGAGTTGAAAGCAAGGTTAGTATCAACACCTATCATTATTTCACCGGATTGGAGGCAACCATTTGAAGTGATGTGTGATGCGAGTAGGGTGGCACCTGGTGTGGTATTGGGACAGAGGCGAGAGAAGATTCTTCATCCGATTAACTATGCCAGCAAAGCTCTGAATGTGGCTCAAAAGAACTATACAGTGACTGAATGTGTTGTACCATCCAGGTAGGGACAATGTAGTGGATGATGCTCTCAGCAGGTTGTCTATGGGTAGTGTAGCACATGTTGAGGAAGAAAGAAAAGAGCTAGCCAAAGATTTTCACCGGCTTGCTCGCTTAGGAGTTTGTCTTACGGACACATCATATAGTGGGGGTGATAATTCAGAATGGATATAATTCTTCTTTGGTAGTGCAGGTTAAGGAAAACCAGGATAGTGATCCTATATTACTTTAGTTGAAAGGTGCAGTTCATCAACAAAAAAGTCAGATTTTCTCCTAAGGGAGAGAGGGTGTGCTTCATTACCAGGGTCGCTTATGTGTTCCTAATGTCGATGAGTTGAGGCAACAAATCCTTGCAAGATTTCATAACTCTAGGTATTCCATTCATCCAGGTGCCACTAAGATGTACTGTGACCTACGTGAAGTCTTTTTGGTGGATGGCATTAAGAGGGACATAGGATATTTTGTGGCTATGTGTCCTAATTATCAACAAGTTAAGGTAGAACATCAGAAACCAGGAGGTATGAATCAAGAGATTAACATTCCTAAATGGAAGTGGGAAGTGATGAACATTTATTTCATTACGGGTTTATCTCGTACTCGCAGACAACATGACTCAATTTGGGTGATAGTGGACAGGGTTACTAAGTCCTCTCACTTCCTAGCAATCAAAACTACAGATGCGGCGGAAGACTACGCCAAAATCTACATACATGATATAGTCAGGTTGTATGTGGTCCCCTTGTCTATCATCTCAAATAGAGGTCCTCAGTTTACCTCTAATTTATGTAAATCATTTCAGAAAGGTCTTGGTACCCAGGTAAATCTCAGTACAACATTTCATCCACATATGGATGGTCAGGAAGAACGTACAATTTAGACCCTAGAGGACACGTTGTGAGCTTGTGTGATCGATTTCAAGGGTAGTGGGGATGATCACCTACCTCTCATAGAGTTCATCTATAATAATAACTTTCATTCCAGTATTCATATGGCCTCGTATGAGGCACTATATGGGCATAGATGCAGGTCCATGATTGGTTGGTTTGAAGTAGGTGAAACGACCTTGATAGGACCAGATTCAATCCACGAAGCTATGGAAAAAATTCACCTCATCATGGATAGACTAAAGACAACTTAGAGTCGTCATAAGTCCTATGAATATGTGAGGAGAAGAGACTTAGAGTTCGTAATTGCTGAATGGATATTCCTAAAGGTGTCACCTATGAAGGGGTGATAAGATTTGGCAAGAAAGGGAAGCTCAGTCATAGTTATGTAGGTCCTTATAGAATCCTAAAAAGGGTTGGTAATGTGACTTATGAGTTTGAGTTGCCAGCAGAACTAGCAACGGTTCATCCAGCCTTTCACATTTCCTTGTTGAAAAAGTGTGTGGGTGATCTAACATCGATAGTACAATTAGACAGCGTGGCTGTGAATGATAGTCTCACCTATAAAGAGGTGCCTGTTGAAATTTTTGACCATCAGGTTCGTAGGTTGAGAAATAAAGAAGTCTCTTCATTGAAGGTTTTATGGAAGAGTCAGTCCGTAGAGGGAGCTACATAAAAGCAGAAGCAGCCATAAAGGCAAAGTATCCTCACCTCTTTCCCTTTGATTCTGTTTCAGCTTGAGGTAATAGTTCCTCTCCATTCTCTCAGTTTACTCTTGTGTAAAATCTGCCTTTGTATCTTATTCCTTCAATTGTTCTTGTATTTCAGCATATTTGCATATTCTTGGAACTCAATTCAGTTAGTAATCTGTTTCTGGTACTTAGTGTTATGGAGTGCAGTGATACGCTCAAATTACACCTCCCTAAAGAAGCATAAGCGATCGTTATCAAGTAAAGAACCCAACTTGTAGGTTGGGGTCGATCCCACGAGGAAAATGGTTTAGACTTTACTTTAACCCATGATTATATTCAATTAGTCAAAGTATTTCCAAGAAAACAACAATTAATTAAAAGGGGGGGTTTTGTTAATCAATTATGAAAATTCAATAAGTAATCA
>JAJONZ010009216.1:0-16018 GCA_029582445.1 Solanum paucissectum | reverse complement strand
TGGAACCCAAAGTCAATGACCATTTCAACATTGAAATCCAAATGCTTCCTTGAACCCTAACCCCTATTTCCAGAAAACATAATTTCTAGAAAAAAAAACCCTATTTTCGGAACACTTAAATTTTTAAAACCCCTATTTTGAGAAAATCCCAATCCTACTTCAAGCAATCAAGCTAAATGAAATGGAAAGAGTTAAGAGTTAAAATAGCATATTTTCATACACCCAAAACACTAAAATCTCTATTTTCAGAAGACGAGTTGAACTAGAAAACAATGCTTTTGTCAATTGAAGCCATTGATACCCAAATCCAACGAATCTAACATCCAAATGCAGGAACGAGTTGGGGTTCTTATCTTGCAGAAAGAAGAGTTGAAACTACCCATTTTGAAAATACCACAGCCCTATTGAGATGGAGAGCTAAACGATATTGAAATCGAGATGAGAGATTGAGCTTACAGTGGAGACTTGGAAAGCTAGCAGTGGAGACTTGGAAAGGAGATGGAGAAATTCAATGGAGCTTGCAGCGAGACTTGGAAAGCTTCAATGGAGATGGAGCTTGAGAGAGGCTTCTTTGGAGCGGGAGCTTGAAAAATGTGGAAATAAATTTGTGCCCTAGAATATAACATGACTTTAAAAAAAATTGCAACGGATTTACTGACGGATGCAAACATCCGTCGATTTCAAATTAATGTATTTCTTTAGAAAAAAATACAATGACAGATTTTTTCGTCGCTATATAATATAAATTTTATAAAAATATATTAAAAAGTTTAGCAACCTTTTTTCCGTCACTAATTCCGTTGCCCAATATTTATTAAATTTCTCACTCGTACTTTGTTACTAAATCCATATGAAAAATTAGGCGCCAAAATTTCGCGCTAATATTTAGCGACAAAATAAATATTCCGTTGCCAATCCATCGCAATATTATTACTCAAAAAACTATTTGTCAATTTTGCAACAAAATTGTAATTCCGTTGCAAATCCGTCGCTATATAGTGACGGAATAGTGTTCGTCGCTGATATTCGCCGCTAAACGCTATTTTTTTAGTAGTGTGAATTAAGTTCCATGAACATGAAAATATGCTAAACTGCAAGGATAACTAAAGGAACAAGTTACTGAGACTGAGTTACACAAGAGTAAACTGAGAGACTGGAGAGGAACTATTACCTCAACCTGAAACAGAACCGGAAGGAAAGTGGTGAGGATACTTGGCCATCATGGCTGCCTCTGCTTCCCAAGTAGCTCCCTCTATGGATTGACTCCTCTACAAAACCTTTATTGAAGCGACTTCCTTATTTCTCAACCTACGAACCTAACGGTCAAGAATTTCAACTGGAATCTCCTCATAGGTGAGGCTATCCTTAATAGCCACACTCTTTAAAGGTACTATCGATGTGGGATCACCCACACACTTCTTCAACAAGGAAATGTGAAAGACTCGATGAACCACTGTTAGTTATGCTCGCAACTCTAACTCATAAGCCACATTACCAACCCTTTTCAAGATTCTGTAAGGACCTACATACCTGGGACTGAGCTTCCCTTTCTAGCCAAATCTCATCATTATTTTCACAGGTGACACTTTCAGGAAAAATCAATCATCGATTTCAAACTCTAAGTCCCTTCTCCTCATATCTGCATAAGACTTCTGACGACTTTGAGCTGTCTTTAGTCTATCTCTATTGAATTGAACTCTCTTCATAGCCTCATGAACTGAATCTGGCACAATCAAGGTTGTTTTACCTACTTCGAACCAACCAGCCAAAGACTTGCATATACGCCTATACAGTGCCTCATAAGGGGCCATCTGAATACCGGAATGAAAGTTGTTATTGTAGGTGAACTCTATGAGAGGTAGGTGATCATCCCAATTACCCTAGAAATCGATCATGCAAGCTCTCAACATGTCCTCTACGGTCTGTCTGACCATCTATCTGCGGATGAAATGTTGTACTGAGATTTACCTGAGTACCAAGACCTTTCTGAAATGACTTCCAAAAATGAGATGTAAACTGGGACCTCTATCTGAGATAATACACAAGGGAACCCCATGCAACCTGACTATATTGCTGATGTAGAGTCTAGAATAATCCTCCATTGAATTTTTAGTCTTGAAAGCCAAAAAGTGAGCTGACTTAGTGAATATGTCCACTATCATCCAAATAGAGTCATGTTGTCTGCGAGTACGAGGTAAACTCGTAATGAAATTTATGTTTATCACTTCCCACTTCCACTAGGAATGCTAATCTCCTGAGTCACACCTTTTGGTTTTTGATGTTCTACTTTAACTTGTTGACAGTTAGGACACTTAGCCACAAAATTTGCAATGTCTCTCTTCATGTCGTTCCACCAATAGACTTCTCGTAGATCACAGTACATCTTAGTGACACCCGAATAAATAGAATATCTGGAACTATGGGCTTCTGTAAGGATTTGTTGCCTCAACTCACCCACATTAGGTACACATAAGCGACCCTGGTAACGAAGTACACAATCTCCCCTTTGGGAGAAGACCTCAACTTTTTATTGATGAACTGCACCTTTCAATTGAAGCAATATAGGATCACTATCTTGTTTCTCTTTAACCTCCGCTACCAATGAATATTCTAATCCATTCTGGACTATCATACCACAATTTGACGTATCTATAGGGCAAACTCCTATGCGAGCAAGCCGGTGAACATATCTGGCTAATTCTTTCTTCTCTTCCTCAACATGTGCCACACTACCCATGTATAGTATTCTAAGGGCGTCCGCCACTGCATTGGCCTTACCCAGATGGTAGAGCACATTCATGTCATAGTTTTTGAGGAACTCAAGCCATCTCCTCTGATGAAGATTCAACTATTTCTGGATGAACACATACTGAAGGTTCTTATGATATGTGAACACGTCAACATGAACACCATACAAGTAGTGTATCTAAATCATTAGGGTAAACACTACGGCTGCAAGTTTGATGTCATGAGTCGGGTAGTTCTTCTCATGGAACTTAAGTTGCCTAGAAGCATAAACTATTACCTTACCCTGCTGCATCAATACACAACCTAGGCCGAACTTGGATGCATCACAATAAACCGTATAACCGCCTGAACCCTCTGGTAGAGTCAAGAAAAGCGTTGTAGTCAACATGTTCTTCAGTTCTACGAAGCTTTTATCACACTCATCTGACCACTAAAATGTGACCTTTTTCTGAGTCAACTTGTTCAATGGAGAAACTATGGATGAAAATCCTTCAACAAAGCTCCTATAGTAACTGGTCAAACCCAAGAAACTTCTGATATAAGTTGGAGAGGTGGGTCTGAGCCAGTGCCCTACTGCCTCAATTTTCTGAGAATCCACTCGAATCCCTTCGCTAGATACCGCATGACCAAGGAAAGGGACCGACTGTAATCAGAATTCATATTTGTTGAACTTAGCGAATAGATGGAGATCTTTGAGGGTTTGCAGAACAACTCTCAAATGAGTCGCATGCTCTTCCTCACTCTAAGAATAAATAAGGATATCATCAATAAAGACGATGACGAACAAGTCCAAATATTATTTGACCACCCTGTTCATTAAGTCCAAGAAAGTTGCAAGAGCAGTTTTTAGTATAAATGACGTGACTACAAATTCATAGACACCCTTTCGCTATAAGCTGATGATAGTCGGATCTGATGTCTATTTTTTAAAAGAAACTAGCAACCTGAAGTTGGTCGAACAGGTCATCAATCCTGGGAATGCGATCTTTATTCTTGATTATGACTTTGTTCAACTGACTGCATATCCTAGAGAGAATCGTCTTTCTTACGAACGAACAATACGGGAGCACCCCATGGAGAGAGGCTAGGTCTGATGAAACCCTTATCCAGAAGGTCTTTCAACTACTCTTTCAATTCCTTAAGCTCAGTTAGAGCCATTACATAAGGAGGAACCGAAATAGGCTGGGTATCTTGAAGGAGATCTATTCTAAAGTCGATTTCCCTTTCGGGAGGAACTCCGGGAAGATCTTCTAGGAATACTTTTGGAAACTCATTTTCTACTAGGATTGAATCAAGAGCTGGGGTTTTGGAGTTTCAATCCTTAACTCTAACAAGATGATAGATATACCCTTTGGAAATCATTTTCCTAGCCTTAAGGTAAGAGATAAATCGACCTATAGGCACCAAGTTACTACCCTTCCACTCTAAGACTAGCTGGCTTGGAAACTGAGACCAAACGATCCCAGTTCTACAATTGACTGAGGCATAACATGAATATAACCAATCCATGCCTAGAATGAAATTGAAATCTACCAATTTTAACTCTACAAGGTCTGCTCAGGTGACTTTTTGGGAAAATGTGACAGGGCAATTTCTATATACCCGTCTAGAATAACTGGAGCACCAACTGGAGTAGAGACAGAGAAGGGTTCTGAGAGAGTTTCTGGACTGACACCAAAGTTAACTGCTATAAAAGGAGTTACAAAAGAAAGTGTAGCCCCTGGATCTAACAATGCATAAACATCTAAATGGAAGACTTGTAACGTACCCTTGAACACAACAAGAGAATTCTCCTGATCCTGGCGAGCCTGAAGAGCATACAACATGTTATGGCGTTGACACCATCTGTACCAGACAAAGCACCCTACAGAGTGGGGCGACCTGTTGGCACTGCTGAAGTTGTTGACTAAGCTCTGTTACCACTACTAAAAAACTGCCCAAAAACGACGGCCAAAAGCGACGTACTGCGTCACTTTTTTTTGTCAAAATCGATGGAAAAGCAATGCAGTCATGTTTGTCGCTTTTTGGCTCGACGATTTTCAAAAAGTGACGGACAGCGTCGCTAAAAAGCAACAGACTGCATCACTTTTTGATTATATTTTTAACAAAAATGAAGGACGCCGTCTCTTTTTTAATATTTTCATTTATTTTTTATTTCCAAAAAGTGACGCAGTCCGTCATTTTTCTAGAAATTTATATTTTGAAAATCCCAGAAAAGCGACAAACTAAAGAACATTGTCCGTCGCTTTTCTGGAAATTAATGTTTTGAAATACCCAGAAAAGCGACGGACTAAAGGACCCTGTCCGTCGCTATTCTGGGTTTATTTGAAAAAAAATAATGCAAAAATGCGACGGACAAAACCACCCTGTCCGTCACTCTTTTATAGCAATTTTTTGACAGCAGAATCTGCTGGCCACCTATAAATATTAATCAATTCAATTCATATTGAACCAGCCCAATCAAACAAAATATAATGTAAATATCACACACAACATATAAAACATCAAACTTAAATCAATCTTCAAAAATATCTAACTCACAATACAAAAACTTATAAAGTCATTCATAATGTGTTTCAAAATTTCAAAAAGTTCATAAAAGAGACCTAAACTAGGGAGTGAGATCTACAAAATCATTCTCCTCCTCACTGTCTCGTCGGTGTCCTCCGGAGCCGAAGATGTAGTAGGTCGACCAACGAGGTTCAACACTTGTTCTTTGATTTGTTGAACGGTCGCACTCATGCTTTGTTGTTCAAATACTCTTCTCCACTCACACTCTGCTAGTGCCGATGTAAGTTGTGCTATTTGAGCAGACATTGTAGCAATCTGAACACCGTCAAGTACCTCGGCTTGACGTGATGATCCAATACCTTGTAAGCCTGACTGGAGTTGTCTTACATCATTTCGAGAGCCTCAACCATAGAATCTACCCTTGTGCGTCCCCCCTACCACTTTTTCTGTCCAAATTTGGCTGGACAGTTAAGGTGTCATTTGGACCAAACTATGTAGATTCTCATTGAAGTACTAATTAAACTCATTCTGCTTATTAAAAAGAAAAATTGACATCAATATATATACATATCATAAATATATTCACTATTAATATATATTATTCATATTAAATAACTTACAAAAGTTCATTC
This sequence comes from Solanum paucissectum, assembly GCA_029582445.1. Lineage (NCBI taxonomy): Eukaryota > Viridiplantae > Streptophyta > Magnoliopsida > Solanales > Solanaceae > Solanum > Solanum paucissectum. The sequence goes on along the minus strand of JAJONZ010009216.1, from coordinate 10,127 downwards.
TGCCCTTTCCTCCACCCACACATCCGGATCAAACTCATTTTCTTTCTTCTTCACATGAGTCTTCTTGAAAACCTCCGGTAGAAGGGTAGTGCACCCCATTTCTTTTTCCTATAAATAAAAATGAAATTTATAATGATATTAATCAACTAATTATTTATAAAAGTTTGAATTAGAACTTACCATCTCTCTTGTAATTGTTCCAACTCTCTTTGCACCTCCAGTGTGCAATGAGCCACCCTTAAGACTCCATCTAGCCTTTTTGGCTTTTTTGGGCATCGCCTTGAACTTATATGTGTTCCAATATTGGCGCAGTCCATCCGTCACATAAGGCAACATCCAACCCGGACACTGATCAGTATCCCGGGCTTTCTCTAGCCAGCTAGACAATCTCGCGGATGCCCTCCTCTCAAATGTGGTCGCAATGATCATATTAAACTTCGGTTCCCAGGTACACATAGTCTGGAAAAAAAATAACGTTAGTTAATTAAAAAAAAGTAAAGGCTACTAAAATTAATACACTTAACTAAAAAAATATTTACCTTAAATTCATTGAACATCGCCTGACGTATATTATTTGGGATCTCACTCTAGGAGTGATAAACCTATAGGGCTGGGCATAATATGGCTAAAACCGAAAAAACCGACCGAACCGATCTTCTTAAAATTTTGATTTCGGTTTTTTGGTTATTTCGGTCGATTTTGGTTTCGATTTTCAATATTTCAATTTTTCGGATCGGTTTTTGGTTTTTAACTTAAAAAATTCGATCAACTGAAAAACCAAAATTATTTGTATATATTCTTTACCCCCTTAAATCTTAATTAAATTTCAGCCCATGCCCAGCCCAGCCGGCCCAATCATAGCTGATAGCCCACAACCTTAACATCAAATTCCAATCAAAATTCAGCCCATGCCCAGCCCAAATTCTAATTAATATTCAAAAATCCCTAAACTAATTTCCCTAACATCAGTCGTCTCTCATCTCTCAACATACGCCACAGCTCGTAAGTCGCAACTCTCATCTCTCATCTCTCAACTCTTGTCAGTCATCACTCGTAAGTCGTAGACCATCGTAGACTCGTAGTCGTTAGTCATCTCTCATCTCTCAACTCTCGTCTATCAACAATCAACTCTCATCTCAGTTACGACTTACTTCGCAGGCTCGTAGCTCGTATCTCAACTCTCATCCCTCGTCTCTCAGTCTCAGCTCGCCGTTCATTTCTCATGGCTCCTCGCTGAGTGCTCGGCTACTTGCAAGTCGCAGGCGCAGTCCACTACTGCTCGCGACTCAAAATTCGAAGGTCAGTGCTCACTGGATATGTTTATATATCTCGTCTTAAGTCTTAACTTCATCTAGAAACCTTTATATATGTTATATTCAATTTCAAATACGAGATGAGTTAGGACTAATAATGGAAGTATTTTTTATCCTCTACCATGGAAATTCTGCTTCTGTCTATTCTATTTAAGTGTTTGTTAGTTGGGAACTGATCAGTGAGTCGGTTAGCATAATTAGTTAAAATACATAGGACATTTTTAGACATAGAAATTAGAATGTGTTGGTACATGTATGATTTGTGAATTCTATTGTTCTAAATTGTGAATCCTCTATTGTCTTTTAATCATTGAATGCAAGTATGCAACTATGTGATAATTTGTGTGATTTGTGAACTGTAATGTACTGTGTGTCTGTGTCTTTCTGAATTCTGATTGTTGTTCTTATTGTTTGTTTCACTTTTTTACAAATGACACAAATTGGAAGTAGGGTAAGTGAAAGTGGAGCTTCAAATGAAAGCATACCTAACACCTCATCTCCCAGTGAGGTTGAAGTTGATATTGATAATTCAAAGAAAATAAAATTCATGGAACCTAGAGCTACTTGTTGGAAGCATTTTGACAAGTTCACCGATGAAAGTGGAGCTAAGAAAGCTAAATGCAAGTATTATAGGAAACCTTATGCAACTTCTACATCAAGTAATGGTACGTCGTCAATGAATACTCATATGAGAATATGTCCTAAATTTCCCCGTGAGACCGTAGATAAAGGTCAAAATCTAATTAATTTTCTACCATCTTCAATGGGAGCAAAGGAAGGGGTGATTAACACTTGGAAATTTGACCAAGCACAAAGTAGAAGAGCTTTATCCAAAATGATGATTGTTGATGAGCTACCGTTTAGTTTTGTAGAGAAAGAGGGTTTTAAAAACTTCATGAGAGTTACAGTGCCACAATTTCATATTCCTTCTCATAGAACCGTGATGAGAGATTGTTATGAACTATACCTTGAAGAAAGACAACTTTTGAATAAGGTTTTCAAAGGAGCACGTCCAAGAGTTTGTCTTATGATAGATACTTGGACTTCTATACAAAAAATCAACTACATGTGTCTGACAACCCACTTTATAGATAGAAATTGGACTTTGCGTAAAAGAATAATAAATTTTTGTCCTACTTCTAGTCATAAGAGGGGGGATATGGCGGCTTGCATTACTAATTGTTTGCTTGAATGGGGTTTGGATAATGTGTTTACTATTACAGTTGATAATGCTAGTTCTAATGATGTTACTGTGAAAGAAATGTCTAAATAATTGAGTAATTGGGGAACTAACATTACGAATGGTGACCATTTTCATGTGAGGTGTATGGCACATATCCTTAATCTTATTGTGTAAGATGGGTTGAAAGAAATTGGTATGTCTGTCAAGCTAGTGAGACAGGCCGTGAAATACATGAAACAATCTCCCGCAAGAATTCGAAAGTTCAAAGAATGTTGTGAATCTCAATTGATAACTTGTAAGAAATCATTATGTTTAGATGTTCCTACTAGGTGATAACTCATCAAGTATATCTAGTGTGAGTGGCTCTAGCAACTTTGTAAATAGAGGAAGAATGAGAACGAAACAACAATTTGAAAAGCATAAAAAAGTTAGTGGAAGTTCAGGTAGTAAATCAGAATTGGAAAGATATCTTGCTGAAGATATTGACCCAGATAGTGATGACTTTGATATATTAATGTGGTGGAAAGTAAATGAGCCGAAATTTCCTATTCTCGCAGAGATGGTTCGTGATGTGTTAGCCATTCCCATTTCAAGTGTCGCATCAGAATGTGCATTTAGCACAAGAGGTCATGTTCTTGATCCATTTAGAAGTTCATTAACTCCTAAACTTGTGCAATCTCTTATTTGTGTTCAAGATTGGCTTAGAAGTGAGCCTTTTCCAATCAATATTGAGGAAGATTTAGAGTATCTTGAGCAACTTGAACTTGGTAAGAATTTGGTATTTGTATTAATTATATTGAAAATAATTTTCTTACTTATGTTTCTTAACAACTTACAAATTCTTTCATATTTTTTTTGATTTTGCTTGTAGTGGGACTGAATCTAGTATTATTGATATATAGTTGCAACTTGTAAGTTCAACTATCAACTAGTGATGTGTGGTAACGGTTAAGTAAAGAACTTATTTACATAACTTGCTTGATAGTTTTATATATTTTATTATGAAATGTAGATCATTTGTCTAAAGAGTTCTATTTTCTCATAGGCACATCAATGTTTTGTTATTTTATTGATTGCTATCTATTGGAAATTGGGAGCTATTGCACTGGAGGTTGCAAGTTGCAACAATGTTTTGTTGGTTTTTTAAAGTTTTGGTTGCTGTCTTGCTGCAAATTGCAATGCTGCCTACTGGCAGCTGGACTTTTCACTTTAGTTTGTAACTAACTCTATTTTAGGGCTGGGCACAAATTTGTTGAATTTTCTAGTGTTGTTGGCTTGACTCTTGATAGTCTTTTTATTCTTATTCTCGACTAGTTTGTTAATGTTGTTGCCTGCTGGACAAGAATTATCTTTTTTGTTTGAATATTTTAGTGCATGATATGGTAAGTTTCAAGTAAAAGGTTTGTGACTTGTGAGTTGTGACGTGCTTATAAAGAAGGGTGTCCATTGTCCTGCACTTGTTGATTTATGGGTGGGTCTTGACTCTTGATTATGGTATCCTCTCGGAGCTCATTACATTTAGAAGCCTGAGTGTTGACTGTTGACTGTTGTATTAGCAAGATAAGTTATACTCTATAGATCTTGATTTAAGTATTTGACTATGCTCAAGGAGAAGCCTCTGTTTTGACCCTCATATGTCATAACCACATTATCCATGTCATGAAAGAAGGTTATCTTGCTCTCCAATTTGTTTAACTGCCAAGAAACAACTTGAATGGTTGAAAGTTGAGACTTGGTGAAACAGATTAAGGCTAAGAAAGTCAAATTTTGATCAGTTTATAATCAAGCTAGCAGAAAATTATCCAGATGCCACAGCCCACAGGTCGCGTTAATTAAATTTGGTTAAACCAAAATAAACTGAATCAAAATTGTAATAACCAAACCAAACCAAATTTATTTCAGTTTGGTTTGGTTTCCTATTTTGACAAACCAAAAACCGAAAAACCAAACCAAAATTTACTAACCGAACTGAACCGATCGAATGCCCAGCCCTATAAGCATGTGTAAAAAGCCTTCTCACGTAGTCTGGCAGCATCCTTTGCAGGATACCACCTGCAAAACACATAATAAACATGTTAGTTCATGAATAATATATTAAAGATGCTCAAATAAGTAAATAAAGTAACAAATAGATAACAAAACAAACTTACAATGACCCATGTGGCTCAATCATGACTCTGCCAATCCTGTCCCTTTGTCTCGGTGCTAGAGCAGATGTATCATCTGGTGTAGGTGTAGGTGTAGGTGTAGGTGATACACCAGGATGCACATAATGTTGAGTCAATGGAGGTGTACCGGCCACAACATATGACTGCTTACTACTAGAATATCTAATCATAATGGCAGATAGCTGAGGAGATGTACCTGTGGGAGATGGAGAGTGAGATGTTGTACGGCCAGCCAATAAGGGTCGTGCTCGACGAATAGCCTGTAAAGGTAGGTCCTCGTAGCGCCGTGGAGGCAGTGACTGTGAAGAAGAGGAAGTACCGGCATCACCTTAACTGGGACCATCTTTCCGGCCAGAGTCCTCTTATAACGAGCATGTCCACAAAACTTACAATTTTCTAATTCACTATCAGTCTTGTAAGACAACATGCAGCCATTAACAAAACAATGAATTATATCATACGTCAATCCTAACTTGGAAATCAAACACTTTGCCTAATAGAAGTTCTTAGGTATGTTAAACTCTGGATTAACTAGTTATCCCAAAAGGTCAACCATTGAGTCCATAGCCGCATTAGGAACATTCCAATCTAATTTAATATTCATTAATCTAACTGCAACTTACAAGGCAGAATGCGGACTCCCTTCACATAGTGGACGACTAGTCTCTTCTAACTGATCATAGAAGCTTCTTGTTTCTTCATTAGGAGCTTCATCAAAATATTGTTCGGGTTCCCTCACACCTTGAACCCCGAAAGCATCATTAATCATTTCATGAACCCTATCATGTTCAACCCTATCGTGTTCAACCCTAATTTGACCATGTGGTGCAAGCATATTATATTCATCCACATGCATCGAACTATAGAACATACCATTCAATCCATCTTTTTCTCCATGATCAATCCATACAAAATATCTAGGCTTAAATCTATTACGGTACAAATGAACCATGATTGTATATGGTTCAAAAATATTTAAGCACCTACATGCACTACAAGGACACCTAACCAATCCATTATTCTTGAATATATCAAGTGTCATTGTATGTTCAATAAAATTTCTAACACCGTCAATAAACTCAGGTTTCAAATCAGCACCAGTTTCATAATGCATATTATACATCCACAAACGATTATCCATCTACAAATATATAGATATTCAATTATATTAATAAATTTAATAATAATTTTACTACATTAAACTAATTTATATTGTTAATATAAATACTACATTTCAAGATCTACAAAGTTAAAACTTAATTAATTAATTAATACAAATTAATTAAGTTCAAATTAAGTTCAAGTTCTAGTTAAGTTCAAAATTGTTTATATTCATAATTAACTTTTCAAGTTATTATAAATTAATTAAGTTCAATAAAGTTCTAATTAATTATTTAAGTTCAAATTAATTAAGGTCAATAAGATTTCAAGTGCTTCAAAATTCTAATTAAGTTCAAATAAAATCCAAGTTCTAATAAAGTTAAAAATTAAGTTCTAATTAATTAAGATCAACAAGATTTAAAGTTCATATTCCTAATTAATTTCAAACTAGTGCTAATTAAAATCTCAAATTCAAACTAGTCCTAAAATCCCAAATCAAACTAGTGCTAATTAAAATCTCAAATTCAAACTATTAATCCTAAAATAATCTCAAATATAATTCAAACTAGTCCTCAATTCCAAATTCAAACTAGTCTTAAAATCACAAATTCAAACTAGTCCTAGAATCCCAAAATCAAACTAGTGCTAATTAAAATCCATAAACTATTAATCCTAAAATCTCAAATATAATTCAAACTAGTTCTAAATTCCAAAATCAAACTAGTCTCAAAATCACAAATTCAAACTAGTCCTAAAATCTCAAAATCAAACTAGTGTTAAAATCCCAAATTCAAACTAGTCCGAAAATCCCAAAATCAAACTAGTGCTAAAATTCCAAATTCAAACTAGCAAGTCCTAAAATCCGAAAATCAAACTAACTCAAATAATATATAAATTCAAACAACTCCTTAAAACCCCTAATTCAAACTAGTTTTAAAATCTCAAAATCAAACTAATTAACTCAAAAAATACCCAAATTCAAACAAATCCTAGGATACCCTAATTCAAACTAACCCTAACATTAAAAATTTTAATACACTCACTAACTAATAATCCCTAATTCAAACTAACAATGAATAAACAACAAAATCAATAAACTAATAACAATTAAATAACTAACAAAATCAAATAAACTAATTACAATCAAACTAATAACAAAATTGATTTCTTTTTTTGATAAATTAAACCCTAACCTTAAAGGAGAAGGAGAGAATGAAGAGAGAGGGGAAGGAGGAGGTGGAAACTCCTGCAGGTGCAGTCTCGCGGTGGCAGCTCCTGATGACTCCAACCGGCGGCAGCAATGAACGGAAGGACGGCGGCGGCGCGGTGAGGATCGGAGTGGAGAGAAGGAGGAGAAAATGTGAAATGGAAATGAGAAATGGGGGAAATCACATCTGTATCTATTAGATATTTAATGAAAAGCGACAGACAACGTCTCTATGTCTGTCGCTTTTTTTTAAATAGTCTACCAACATATTTAATGAAAAGCAACGGACAGTGTGGCAAATGGCGTCGCTTTTTGGAGCGACGCCATCCATCGCTTTTCTGTCCGTCGATTTTTAGCAGTTTTTTAGTAGTGTACCTCTATGTCCTTGCCTAGCAGAAGGACAAGGCCTACTAAGGTCCGCTCGAGGTTATCTTCTTCCTGATTCAATCAATAGCAAGTCCTTATTTTCTTGCTAACAGGGCAAGGTCATTCGATGCAGACCTGATTGACCGCACCCAAAAACACCCCTCTCTGCCAGCAAGATACATGCCCAGATGGTTTTTACCACACTTTGGACAAAATGGAAAAGTCTGGTTACCTGTAGCACTTCCCTGAGACTTAGAGCTTGATGCACTCCCTTTCTGATCATGTCAAAACCTGGGGATGGAGCGCTAGATGATGAGGTGTTGGGGTTACAGACCTCTAATGAAAATGTGAGCAATTTCCACCACCCGACCTCTGCTGAGAGTATTCATAGTTGCCCATTCTAGCCTTCTTATTGTCCTTAGCCATTTCCTTGAGGTTATATCCCTCCATATTCTGAGCATGATCCATTAGTCTAGAGATATCCATATCCCCTTAATAGAATAGCATTTGTGTACTCGGTCTTTACCAGATCGGATAATCCAAACAAGAACTTGCTCGTTTGTGCCTCAGATCGGCCACCATATATGGAGCATACCTGGAGAGATGAGTGAACTTTAGCCCGTATTCTTGGACTAACATCGAACCCTGCCTCAAGTTCATAAACTTTTGGGCCTTAGCCAACTTCAGTAAAATAGTCCCAAGTCACAAGAATTGCATCTGCACCGTTGTTGTCTTTCCACTCCATGAACCAGATATGAGCTACATCCTTAGGTTGATAGGATGATAGCTCAAGACTATCATTACCAGTCACTTGCATTACCTCAAGAATCTTCTTGACCTCATCAATGACGTTCTATGGATCCTCACCAACCTTCGACCCTAGAAACTCTGGTGGATTCATACGAACAAAGTCTCTAACTTTGGCTGCAGTTGATCCACCAGTGGGGTTTGCAGGAACTAGGGCCTGCTGATTGGTCTGGTTGGCTATGGTCCGAGCCAATAGCAGGATCGCATTACTGAACTCTACATTCGTAACCTCATGGTTCGAAACTGGAGGAACTGTGTTAGCACTATGTGTGTTAGCTCTGGCAGGAGGCATGATCTGAAACGCATAACGACAGATTAGAAAGGAGAAGTTGAATCACACTTCACGCACGATAAGGATAGGAAAATAAGTGAAGTTTTTTCTTAGAACACTTCGTAGCCTCCCCCTCATAGGTGTGGCGTGCTTCACACTCATGAAAGAGACTCTACTTAGTGCAGCTTTCAAACACCTAGAAATTTTGAACCTGATGCTCTGATACCAAGTTTTTTACTCCATGAGGCTACCATAGATGCAACATGGGACCTAAGATCACAAGTGACCCCAAGCTAACCTTGAGTCTGACATATCACAAGCATACTGAAAATACAACTAAATAAGCGAAAGCATAACTGTAAAGTGAATCAAAACTAAAAGAATTTTAAGTGAGAATATAACTGAATATTATTGGGGAACAACCCAAAACAACGGAATACCGACTCAATGTATGAAAGCCTCTAATACTAATGAGTTGCAGGGACAAGTCCCCAGCTAACTCTAAATATACTGAAAACTGATAATGAGTTAACTAAACCAAAAGCATAAAGAAATGTCCTCGAACTATGAGGACTCACCACTGAAGTTGTTGAGTATTGATTGGAAGTCGAACTAAGTGTGAATAGGATGCGAGTGTCTGAACCTACATCATACAATGATGTAGCACAAAAGTATGCGTCAATACTTTGAATGTACTGAGCATGCATTGTTGACACCCAATTTTGACCGACCTATAACCCTTTTGGAATTGCTATTCGATTAAATACGTAGTTTTAAAATATATTTCTAGTTTAAAATTTTAATCGATTTTGTCAAAAATTTATATATGCATGCTTTATAAAAATTATTGTTATTATATTTATTGATAGTTAAACTCGAAATACTTATTTTACTCAAATATTTTAAAATTCTAGTGTGTTTAATTTGCATAGTATTTTATCAATTGGATAGCAATTTCTAAATTTTTCCTCCAAACCATTTAAAATTCAACCTATTTTGTTCCAATTTCTTTCAATTTTGGCCTTTCCAATTCTAGCCATTTCCAATCAAATTTCAAGACCCCATCTTTTAATCTCATCCGTCCATCTCTCTACCAACTTCAAGATATAATCATAACCGCTCATTCAAATCTAATCAATGGGCGGGGTTTAATCATCCATTTTTCTTATCTCAAATCAAAAGACATCTTAGCCTATGGCTGGCAACGGAACCGGGATGTGCCGGTTCCGGTTCCGATCCGTTACTGATTCCGTCTCTGTTCCGGTTTGTACCGGTTAGATCCGGACTTCAACGGGTCCGGGAGGGGGAACGGGACGGAAACCGGGATTTACCGGTTTGTTCCGATCCGGTTCGTTAGTTTTTTTTTTTTTTTATCTTAAATTTAATTAATTTATATAGCCGTTGGGCAACGGGTTTTGGAACCCACCAACGACTATTTCACCCCCATAATTCCCATTTACACCTCCCTACCCCTCAAACCTCTTTTAATACCCCAACCTTCTAAAAACTACATTTTCATCCTTTTTTTTTAACTATAAATACCAATCTTTCATTCTTTTCACTCACAAAAATATCTTCTACTCTCTCTAGTCTCTACTCTCTACTCTCTAATCTCTTATTCTTGTTTAAATTACGAATTTGGTCTTTGGAAATTGGAGCTTCAAAATTCAACTTTCAATTTTCGGCTTCCGGTCATACACGTCTACTTTTT